>LPNX011037533.1:65551-147705 GCA_001517045.1 Pseudotsuga menziesii | reverse complement strand
ATCAAGACCTTCATCATTCTTTTGTAATAGTACAACTGCCACTGTGTCATAAGATGCAAAAGAGAAAATGTAAAAACCCTTGGTGTAGTCAGGACTAATCCGAGTTGGGGCCTCCATGATGGCTTTCTTAATGTCTTCAAAAGAGTTTCTTTCCTAGTTGGTCCACTTTATTTCTGCATTCCTTTTTAGCATGACTGTTATGTGCTTTACCAGTTCAGAGAGATTAGGAATGAATCTCCTGACAAAATTTATCTTGCCTAAAAAGGACTGAATGTCTCTTTTTGATCTTGGTATTTTCATCTACTGAATTTCTTCCACCCTTACTAGATCAATATTTACACCTTCAGCTGAGACTATGTGGCCTAGGAGCTTTCCTTCATTGAGTGCAAACTGGGACTTTTTAGAGTTCAGTGATATTCCATAACTATCGCACTTCAGAAATACCTTCCTTAAATGCTGCAAGTGGTCATGATGGCTGTGTGAGTAAACTATTAAGTCATCCAAATATATCAGCACAAATTTATCTTTTAGCCGTACAAAATCTAGGTCCATGGCTCTCTAAAAAGTAGCCCCAACATTCATTATCCCAAATGGAATTTTAGCATACATGAAGGTGCCCTAGGGGGTGGTAAAAGCAATCTTCTCTTGGTCATCAGGGTGCATAGCAACTTGGTTGTATTCGGAGAAGCCATCAAGGAAGGACATAACTCTAGCCCCTGAGACTTTCTGCAATAGGTGTTCCATATTTTACAATGGATAGTTGTCTTTCTTGGAACACTTGTTCAAGTTTCTAAAATCCACACACAACCTGATTTCTCCATTTTTATTTTTACCACTACCAGTTTTGCAATCCACTTGGAATACCTGAGGGGGATTATGTTCTTGGCTTTGAGGAGCTTGTGAATCTTTTCTTCAATCACTGGTAATGGGAGAGGGCTGATGGGCCTCAGCTTCTATTTGAAAGGAATGGTGTCCTTTTCTAAAATAATTCTATGTTGGATGATGTTGGTGTCATAAGTTTTTAGGTCACTATAATCCTAGGAAAAAACATCAGCAATCTCTTTTATCAAGCTGGAAAACTTAGACTTCTGATCAACATTCAACCTCGTGGAAAGATTTATCAGTTTAGGATGGCTTTGGCTGATTTATCAGTTTAGGATGGCTTGAGAGGGATGTCATTGTGATCAAACAGTTCTTCCAGTGGCACTAGACCTCGGGGTATGTAGTTGCTCGGCAATTGGACAATATTCTTCTCAGCCACTTTATCTTTTAACTTGAACTATTTGGATTATGTATGTCAGAAAATTCATCTACTAATTGAAGGAATTTACTAAGCTCCTCATCATTCTCAAACACCCTAAAAAATTTTACATTGTCTGGCAGGGAGGGTCTGTACTTGACCTGAACATCATAGCTGAGCTTAGGGGGTAAAGGAGGAAGAAATAGACTTTTAGAGACAGCCAGGGAATCAACCAGGTGATTTAAAACCCTAGGAATATATGACAGTTCAAAAACCATAAAGGAGTGTCTAAGTTTCCATACCTCGTCCCTATAGGCCTTTAGTCTAATATTTTTTGTCGAAAAAGTGTTGTTGACTTGCTGTATGATGAGATTTACATCTCCAAAAATCTTCATGCACATGATCCCCATATCCTTGGTAGCTTTAACTCCTAGCAGCAAGGATTCATATTCTGCTATGTTGTTAGTGGTTTTAAAATCAAGCTTATAAGACAGGTGAATGTTTTCCTTAGATGGGGAGATCAATACTACACCTGCACCTGCTGAGCATTGAGTGCTAGCCCCATCAAAATACATGGTCTAGATTGTTGTTGTTACTTCTTCGAGATGCTGACATGTTGGCTTAGTGAGCTGAACTGATGTCTGCTGAGTATCATGTATTTGCAAAATGCAAGACCCAAAATCAGTGTCCACTACATGGATGGGGTGATTCACTGAGTGGATATCCTTGCTTATAATGTATGCTAGCTGATTTTCCCTGTACAGCCTCTTAGTCTCCCCTCCAAACATGGGAATGGTGGCATATGTGATATCCATATGAAGGGTGACACCTAGTCTTTTGCTCCATGACCGAGATAGCAAGGGGCCAAATTTTAGAGGAATATTAGCCAATACAATGTCCATAATTATTCTTTTCGAAGATAGTTGAGTTAGGTTTACGGAAAGGTATTTGATGAGGCCCAAGCACTTGACCTCCTTGGAGTCAGAGGAGAATAAATAATGGTATGGATTGGTGATGTTGAGGCCAATCTCATCCATCAAAGCCTTTGGCATTAGGTTATGAGAGGCTCCTGAATCCAACAGACAGTTATGGAGGATTTCAATATGGATGTTCAAGGATATATAGAATGGTGGGAAGGAGTCCTTTAGGTCTTCGATCATGGGGCCCAGGGTTACAACAGGCTTGTCATCTTGCAGGTTCACAAAGTCAGTTTCAATGTGCACCTTGGGCTGAAGGGAATTCAGAATGGAGGTTTTGAATGCATCATTCTTCATTCCCTCAATTAAAGGGAAAGGGATTTTCAATTTTTGAATTTTAGACTCAAGGTTGAAAGAATAATGTATCCTATATATAAACCTTACCTCATGAGCTCTAGGTTTAAGTTGGACTTGATCAGGTGTGACTGAAGGTGTTGGTTTCTGCAATGCTTTAGATGGGACAACCCCCTTCTTTTGTAAAACAACAACCTTTCTAGCTGGTGCAGCAGGCTGCTTGATAGGTACAACATTCTTCTTGAGGGGAGTAACCACCCTAGACCTCAATTTGTAACCTCCCTGAACATTAGCCTGATCGATAGCCTCTTCAATGATATACTCATCAATCAGGGCTTCCTCTTATTTTGCCTATATGACAAAAGAACAACCCACCTCATCCTCCATGCAGTGGATATTTTCTTCAGCTTCTCCTTCTTCTTCAATGAATTCTGGCTCTTCTTCTAATACAATATTTTGAAATGGATCTCTTATCCTCTGATCTTCCCCTTGATTTCTCCCCCTTCTGAGAATATGAACTGGGGGGTTTCCTCTTCTATAAGGAACAAAATTTGGGTTTCGAGGAGCAAAGTCATTTGGCCCTTTTCCCCTCATAGGTAGATGTTCTTGGTCCTTCAATTTCGACATTTTAGCAGTCAGGTTATTTAACAATTTGGTAATTTTGTCAATCTTGTTCTCTGATGCAGAAGCCCCACTAGAGTCTGCTGACTGTTTTTTCCTGTCTATCTACCCTTTAACCTTCTGGGATGCCAGAATGTTTGACTCTACCTCTAGGGCAGCATCTTGCATGAGTGATAAGGAAGTAGAACTTCTTTCTTTGAGAGGTAAGAAGAAGTCAGAGTCAAAGGCATTCGCATAGGTTATCCTAGCTGAGGTATCAGTGGGCTTAATTTCGGGTGGGATCTTGTTGTACATATTGTTGAATCTCTTGGGAAAGTTGGAGACAGACTCCCCATTTTATCTTTTCAAGTTGTTGAATTCTATGATATAGTATAGGTGGTCTCTCCTTTCTCCCCAATGCTTTAGGAAAATGTCATCTAGGGCCTCTATTCCTTCCATTGATCCAGCAGGTAGTTCCTTAAACCACTTCCTATCCTGGCCATCTAGGCTTTGCACAAAAACCTTAGTCCATACATCTTCTTGTCCTATGTTAATATTTTCAGCATAGATGTAAAAAGGCTCTAGATGTTCTTCAGTAGTGAAATCCCCTTCCCCTGTAAACTTAGGCATATAATAGAGATAATCCCCAGTAGGCATGGCTACAAGAGGATTTGGAAAAATTAAGGATGCATACCTAGCTACCAGGATCCTTTCCATCTTGGTCAATTGAGGGGCATCCATATTGGAAATGGGTATGGATACGGTTGTGGAAGGAAACACTGATGAAGATACTTTCTAAGAAGGTAGTGGTATGCTTATCCCAGTGGAGCCACCAGGAATTGGATCTTGACAAGCAGTAGTGCTTGAAGATGCCCAAGCCCTAGATTTTTCTTATGTATCTAAAAATTCCTGGGAATTAATAATATTAGTAGAGGAAATAATAGCAGAAATATTTCTTGAAATACCTGATGTACCTTTTTGTGCAGCACTGCTGGTCTGGCTTAGTAAATCCCTAGATTTCCTCAAAATTTCTTCTAGATTTGAAACTGGTGTTGCTAGTGGCCCCTTTGGGTTTTCTCTGGTACGTGGTCTTCTTGAAGCCACCTTATATCAATGGAGTCACCAGATAGATGATTACAACCATAATAGTGACCAAGCTTCATATATCATCAAAGCATGGAGCTATGTCATCTCCCAAGGAAACTTGAGCTTCAGTTTCCTCTCCTCAGCAACGACACCAATTTGTTATCACTCCAGGAAACTCCTCTAGGTTGTAGCTCGGGGATGCCTGGTAACTTACAATGTTTTGGGGTTTTCTGATATGGATCAACTCAATTGACCTATATAACTTGTCCACTCTCAAGGCATGCATAAAAATCACTCATTTACAAGACTTTTAGTTGCAATTTGTCAGAAGTTTGACAATAAGATGTAGGGATGGAGAACTCACCAGGCGGGCAGACTTACATACAAAAGACATGCATATAAATGGATAAATCCTGATGAAGATGGTATTTATAAATCAAATCGCACTAACAAACCAATAGGATGATAGCTATCATCTTTTTAATCAATTTGAAAATTACCTAAATACATATTTAGGCATAAATACAGTAAAGAAAGAGATGATGGCTGAACAAATCACAACAAAAGAGCCTATATCATGAATAAGTAAAATGAGAAGCATGAAAGCATTATAGGGTTATAAATCCCTGAAGTTGAACCTTTATTACAAAATCAATCTTAGGCTTTATAACCTTCTACAGAAAGTCTGGATCATGAAAACCTCGATCTGCTTTCACCAAAATACTAAAAAGTGATAGTTTTTTCATATTAGGGTTTCAAACCCTACCTAACTATTTTTCTATCTATTGTGAATATCTAGTTCATTGAGCGAATCATTTAATAACTAAAGTGGTTGCTAGTGATTGTTATTGTTGGTCCAATGTAAATTTTCCACCAAAAGTTACTATTTCAGCGGTTAACTGACGTGACCTTTCTTATTTAATCCACCAAAATTTTCTACCCTGCAGCAACGGTCGGTGATCGGAAACTATAACCTCTAACCCATTGATGCCCCAATCTTGAATGTTGCCACAGTGTCGGCGTCTCAAATCACTAGCGTCGCGACGGTTTCTACATCGGTGATCGAAAGCTCTGTCCTCTAGCCCATCGACACTCCAAGCCTGAATGCTGCCGTAGTGTGGGTGTCTCAAATCACTAACATCGTGATCGAAATACCAAAACTATACGCGTCAATGCTTTAAATCACTAATGATCGACGATCAGAACCTCAAGCCACTAGTGCGTTAGAACTTCTTATCTGAACGCTGCCACAATGTTGGCGCTTTAAACCACTAATTGTCAGTGATCGAAACCTATCACCACTAATGTATTGGAACCTCAAGACTGAATGCTGCTGTAGTGTTGGAAATTCAAACCACTAGCTTTGTGATCGGAAGCTCTAGCCACTATCCCATCAGAGCTTTACACTAGAACATTGCTGCAATGTTGATGCTTTAAACCAGTAGCTTCATGATCAGAACCTCAAGCCCCAAAACTCGTCATCGACGATCGGAACCTTAGACCACTGATGATGGACGATTGGAACCTCAAGCTACTAAGTGGAAAAAACATAGAGGAATAAACCTCTGAAACATCGGCGTCACAGAGGATTAGACCTCTGACCTGCTGTCAAAAGAAAAAGTTCATGCGAGCTTTGTATTTGATCATACACAAGAATAAGATTCGTTAAGTAAGAAACCATTTACATCACGTGTATCCAACGCCCATCTGTGTCTTGTCATATAAGTGTCTGGAACTGATTAATAAAAGTCATTGAATGACTCATTTTATATATAATTTTAGTTTTTGGAGCTCTTATTGCACCTACGTAATTTCCCAAGCTTGTCACTGTAGTGTAAAAACACGAGGGGGGGGGAATTTCGCTATTCTTTCGGTGGTCAGCATATATGTCACACTCCTTCTTAATCTACTGAAGAAAACCCCTTTTCAATGTCTAATGAGATGTTCTGAGCCTCACCTAAGCCACCGAAAGCTACAACTTGTGAAATTTTTACCCAAATAAAAAAACAGAGAATTTCAAAATGTCAGTGATATTCATATCCTTCATACTATCAAAATAAATTATTTTGGGAGATAATAGAGTACATTGTGCTGAGCCTACGGATTGCTGCGTTGACAGAGATGTTGTCAAGCAAAGGTTGTCACAACTCATTCAGATAGAAGAGGAATGCTTCATTGCCAGATTCCATCAGATTTTTGAGAAGTAAAGGAGGAAAGCGTTCCATGATTTCCATATCCGGGTTAAGCCATTCAAATTTGGAGGACTTGTGTTTTTGTATGATAACAAATTCTTCAAACATACAGGAAATTTAAAAATGCATTTCCTAGGGCCATATATGATCACGCACATCACTAACACGAGCACAGTAAAACTATAGAAACTAGACAGAACATATGTCACGAGTATGGTGAACGACAGTCACCTGAAACCTTACTATGATGGTCGTGGCATGCATGGCTAAGATTAGGTCGCACGCAGGAAAAAGAAAAAAGAAGAAGAAGAGAATGCAAGGAAACTGTTTTGTCTCACGTCTACGACAAAATTAGGAAAAGCATAGGAAAAGGTGGGATTGACAGGCTGGACAACATTAAAGTGCAAATATTTGATGAATATTGAGGCAATTATGAAAGCTAAGCGTCATTAATTCGATGATAAATGAGGAGAATGACGACATGATTTTTGGTCCCATCAGCCGTCCTCGTCATAACTTCTATAACTTCCGTAAAAGGTATAATGCAACACTTGAGTATACAAGTTAATGAGGAATGCATCGAACGAAAAGCCCATGTGATCAACAAAACCTTGATCTCCCATCGAAGTGACGATTGTAGGTCATGCACGCACCTATAAATACAGGCTTTGTCGTCAAGCTTCACTTCACTTGCACCTAGTGAACACGAGAGAAAAAGAGCTTATAATTTGTATACATGAAGCCTGTAAGCAGAGAGAGCCAACACACATGGTAATAGATATCTCTAGTGTGAGTGAGTTATCCGATGTGACTGTCAGTGAGACGTGTCCGATTTAAGAGGAAATTGAATCGCCTGAAGTACAACAACCACAAGAATCAGAGATAATGGTGACTAGAAATCAACGAATCGCTCCTGTGCCCAGTTCAGCCGCAACAGTGGCCATGGTCCAGAATCCACCCATAACTACCCTATTTCTAGGACCAACACCTTTCATCTTGGACATAGATATTGAAGGCACTTAATTCACACCACCAAGAAGGGTGCCAAAGCATTCGAAGAAAAAGTGGATGGTTCACAAAGAGATACCTATGGAGGAAGAACAAGACTCACCACAACGCAGAGAAGCTGATGCCATTGAGGAAGATGAGAAATTTGCATAATATGTTTGGCCAAAGAAAGCCAACACGTAGAGGGTGACGCTCCTAAATAAAGTGTACACCAGCTTAGTGACATCCAAGATCCCTAAAAGCATGCCCTGCTTGGTGGACATATTATCAAAGATCACCAAGTTGTAGTTTGAGGACAGTGACACCCACAAGAAGGTGGGCTTGTAAAGGAGAAACTATATGACTACGGTTCTAGTCAAACCACCTATGCCCCAACTCTTATTTCTCATGCTGCACTTTAGGAACAACATACAGGCGACCACGTATGTGAAGAATCTCCTCGTCTTCTTTCATAGAGGATGTTTATGGATCGACCGACCCTACACTATCGACGTCGAGCTCTTCTCGTTGAATATGGGTCTGTTGAAGACAGGGCATGACCCTTCTCGATACTTGTTCTAGAGCAAAGAAACCACCAAGATGAATAAAAAGTATAACCTTCATCATGTGGGTAGGGGATTCCTCATTGGCCCCATAGAGGAAAATATGGTAAGGTTTGGAAGCAGAATCTTATATTGCAAAACTGTTGCACAAGATGAGACCTATTGAGTGCACCATAGGGACAATAGATATCGTAGAACAATGCATACAAGGACTAACCTTCAACTGGTCATACTTCCTACTGAATGAGCTCATAGAGGATGCAGAGTAGGTACATGAGGAGCCTAAAGCTAAGTTTCACTACTCGTAGCTGCTCATTCTTTTTTCCTTTATTCTGTGGTTGACCCACTGGACTACTAGCCAATGGATGTCTTGGTGTTTTTCCTTGGCATAAATAATCAAAACCTCTAAGAGAATAAGGAGGATAAGATTCACCAAACTGACAATAACATTGATTTGTTTCTACAGGGAAAGGCACTGCATGATGTCATCAGGATGTCACACAGAATACGGGTAGAGACAGTGCAAAGGTATGTTGTGTTTATAAATTTCTAGGATGGTGTTCATAACATTATTCTAGAGCCAAATAAGGACCTGAAAAAGCAAGTGCATCAGGAAAGGTTTATTATCATTGACGCTGATGTGGATGCAATCGTCAAGGATTGGCCAACATAATGGTGTAGCCTAGTCGAGGAGTAGATGGACCAAGGAAGAAACTAGGGAGGAGATGCATATGGAATTGGCTAAGGAGAGGGCCAAGAAAAATACCAAGGGAATGGTCAGGGGCATGACCAAGATGATAGGAAAGGAAATGACGAAGGCGAAGACCAAGGATATCAAACACCAAGCTCCAATGGTGATGATAGTGTGCGAAGAAAGGATGATGAATATAAGGGAACACCTACTGATGAGGATGTGAAGAAGTACCAGTTGTAGTGCAAGAAGAGGAAAGAAAACAAATCGGCTAACACTGTTAGCTTAGTCAAGGAGGACATAACGTTGTTGTCCGATGCAATCACATAAGTGGCAAAGTCCAGCTTAAGTGGTATAAGTAAGAAGCAACTGCGACTGACCGACGATCTGGAGGAACACATCAATTAGCTGACAAATGCCATAAATGAAGTCAAAACCACTATTGAGGCTAAAAGTTATGGCTTGGATCCCAGTATCCCATTAGTCACACCAGATATGGTGCCATTGAACAAAGTAGAAATCCAGGAACAAGTATTGGAGACGGGGATGCCTAATTTTGATTCAGTTTTCGACGACTTTGAGAACCTAAACATAGACTTCTCTAAAATCAAGTTGGGTGAATTCTATGATGTGCAATAGGTGGTTGCAACCGAGGTACCTGTCAGAGAAAATGTAATGTCATATCTAGAGACCAAGCAGAAAAGGAAGGCCAAACAATGCAAGACCGTCCTTAGAGAGAAAGAGCAAGAGATCGCAGCGCGCGAGCAGAGCCGGGTTGCGCTTGCAGAAGCCATAAAGGAAGCTATAGCATAGTTTCCTTTAGAAGAAGGCCAAGAATATGCAAATACAAATGCAAAGGTAGCACACCTATCTCAGATTGTTGCAGACCTGAGGAGGCAAGTCGAGGAGTTAAAAGTAAGGAAAACACCAAGCACACCTCTTGAGGTGCTTGAAGAATGCAACAAAGCAATGTCTGAGGGTGAGGAAAGGATCAAGCGAGGAGAAACAAACTACATTGAGGCAATTGAATCCATTTCCATGACATGGGAATTTATTTTGGATGATGAGATAGTGGGCAAGATAAAGGAAGATGCATGACATGCTGATGAGAACATCACCACACTGAATGCAGACATGAAGAAGCTTCCAATCAAGGAGAGGAGTGCAAAGGTCATAGAGCTCAATCAGTTACAACAAGAAGTGAAATCTCTCCATGACCAGGAAAAATAAATAAATGATGAGATCACAGAACATCAATCGAAGGTAGAGCAAGTTACAAGGCTTCGTCAGCCTACCTCATGGAAGCTCCCTACTATTACTCAGTCATTGGGAGAGGGACCGTAGGAACATATCAGTTCAAACCACGTGGAACAATTGGAAATGCAGGTAGAGGGAGTAATAGAGGAATTTGCAATGGTGCAACAAATTTTGAAGGAGTTTTAGGATAAGGTTGGTCCTGTGGCATAGCCCGTGTCAGATGCTTGAATTTTTGCTGAATACTTAATTTTTGCAAAAATGTCAATTTTTTATTAGTGGCTCGGGATGAGGCACATGTGAGTGTTGGGGACCTATTGGGGTAGGTAAAGCGCATAAGGAAGGATATGACATGCATGCGCAAGTGGAAAAGTGAGAGCATGATAGAGGAAAAACACAGTAGAGTAGCTATGAAGAGGATGTTGCGACGAGGAAAGGCAGATCCAAGTTGGTGGACAAGGCGAGTCGAAGAGTTAAAGTGAAACATGTGAAAGTCAAGGAAGACTGCAGAAGGAAAAAATGACAGAAGACCAAGGAAAGTTTTGTGGATAGTTATGGATGTGGTTAATGTCATACATTATGTTTGCGTCAAGGTATGGGCCGACATTAATGTAACAACATATATTTTATAGCCAGTTGAACCTGTAATAACTGAGTTGTACTCAGTTGACCCTGCACGGTCTTGTAAATTCTATAAGTAGGAGGAAATCGCTTTGTATAAGGGTTCAGTGAGTTATCTTCAGTTAGTTTTTTAGCAAGTTAGATTCAATTTAGTAGTTCATTGTTGACTCAAAAGAGGATTCCAGTAGAATCCTGTTGAGTCGCAGATCTGCAGCTAAGTGCACAAACTATTAGTAGAAGTAATCTACAGCTGAGTGCACAGATAGTGAAGGAGAAGAGTTGATCCAAGCTATGTGGGGATCAGTAGGAATAGATAGGATCAATAAACCAGAGGGCATGAGAGAAAGAAGATTGAGTCAGATAGACATAGCTTAAGAACAGTCTGTAAGTTGCAAAATGCAAGGTGCTACATATATTTCTCATGTCATATGACGAAGACCTTGGTGGTTTTTCCTAGACGGGTTTCCACTTTATTTCTTGTGTTAAATGAATGAATGCTATTGAATGTTGAAGGCTTATGTCGATCTTTACTTAATTTGTATTTCTTACGGTTGCTATTGAATGTATGTCGCAATATTACCAGTTAGTAAATGAATGAATGAGTGTTTAAAATAATCATCGACATGTTATGTATGATTCACTTGTTAAATATGACAAGTTACAATATAAGTCGAACACTGTTTATTTTAAATAAGGAATCAACTGCATCACACAGTTGCGCTAGTTGTTAACGATAATATTGTGTCATGCAAAAGTTGTGGCACCCAGCTGTACTCCTATCATATAGCAATAGAATCCATCCTCCTATCTATGTCGAGTGACCTGGCCATGCGCCAAGGGACTATAATCCCTCACCAATTGCGGAAACATGGTTCTTGCAGTTACACATTAAGATATCTCGGGTGAGAATGCACCTTCTTGGCGGGTGTTTCCAACTGATCTTTCTCCATCGAGCTGGTGTATTTTGGTGTCTTATTGGTATTGTGTTGTTGTTGAACCTTCGGTTGCGTATGTAAGGAGATAAAGGCCAACATAACCCTTCTTAAATAGATAATCATGTGCTTTTAGGGTTTTCACTTCACTTTTGCATGCATGCGATTCTAATTTCATGTTGAACTTTAAGCCTAAGAAAATAAGGCTTCTTTCTAAGTATCAAGGTTGATCTAGATTTATGCAGGAATGCAACATAATACACAAATGACCATAGAAAAAAATATGCAGCAAAAATAACAATTCATTTCATTAATCAATAACTGAAACTTGTTTACATACAGAATGGAAATAAACTAGCTAGAGTGATGGTATCTTATCTCTAAGAAGAGATGTGGAGGCTACATGCCTCTGAACTCTTTGTTACATTTAGGCTCGAAGGTCTATATATTATTGAGAAACAATGGAAACCCTACACATCGAAAAACCTAACCCTAGGAGGTGAAATACTAGAATGTGGGCCCCATTGGGTAACTTGGTACATCAATTTACCAGGGTCATAACTTTAGCATACTACCTCCATTTGACGTGCATTATACTTTAGAATACTACCATTTGATGCTGAAAAAACGTCATTTAGGGCCTCAAAACGGCTCCAGAAGTTTAGGACCCGTAAACTGCCAAAAATAGTAAATTGTGCTACAATTAAGGAAACTAGAAAACTGAAAGAAACAATGGTGGGGGTCCAAGTGGAATAGGTGGGTGGCCACCAATATCCTCTTTGATCATTCCTCCCCCCTTAGGAAGTAATGGTCCCAATTGTGTTGAGTTCCTCCATGAGATGAGGAAACTTCTGCTGAACTTGGTCCCTGGTGAGCCACTTTCCCTGGTGAAGGAGTTGGCTTGCTTTAACAACTTGATATAGATGGATATTTTGTTGGTGGGTGTTCTTGATCTGCATGTCTATAATCCGATCAGTTGTGGCTTGTTCCATGTAGTCGGGGTCTAACTCTGTTGGTGTGAGTTGTTCTGCCATGACTGATGTGTCCAATATAGGTAGAAAGTAGGGTTGAAGGCGGTCCACATTGAACACTGGGTGCATACCAATGAATGGGGGAATACTAAGCTTGAAGGCATTGCCCCTGATAGCCTTGGTGATGGTGTATGTCCCATATCGGAGCGAGCGAAGCTTGTGGTGGGGTCCAGTGAGGCATTGCTTCTGCAAATGTAGCCACACTTTTTCACCCACCTGAAAGTTGTGTTGCACCTGATGATGATCATGTTGCTTCTTGTACTTAGCATTGGAACTGTCCAATATGTCATGAGCCTATTGGTGAATGTGTTGAAAGCGCTCAATGAAGTTGCTCACCTTGGAAACTTCAGATTGGATATGAGATCAATGGGACATGTTGGAATCCCAAGCCCACCTAAAAGGGGCTGTGGTTGGTTGAGCTGTGGAGGGCCCGATTATAGCTGTGTTGTACATAGAGAAGGCTCTCATCCCATGTGCATGGATTCTTTGAGTTGTACATGTGAAAAATGTTGTACATGTGAAAAATGTGGATTCTTTGAGGTCGACTAGGGGTAGGCAATGGAGTATAGAGGCCTTGCTTCTTGATGGATGGTTTGGAAATGGTGCAGGAAATTCAGGATTAGATGTACTTCCTGACTTCCTATCGAATATTCGTCCAATAGAAATACTTCTGCAGTTTCTTGATGGATGGTTTGGAAATGGCACAGGCAGCGCAGCATCGGATGTACTTTTCGATGTCTTGTCAAAGGTTCGGCCAATACAAATACTTATACAGTACTGCCACTATTTTCTCGATCCTGAAATGCCCAATGACCCGACTGTAGTGCGCTTCCCAAATCATCTTGGCACGCTCGCTTGAAGGAACACAAAGGTATCCCATGTGACATAGTAGTACATCCAAGAGGTGAAATTTTGGAACTTGGTTTCCCTCCAAGAGTGTCTACTATGTGTGGCTAAATTCTGGATTGATCTTGTAGAGAAGCAGCCAATCAGAAGTTTGCTTCCCATAAGAAGTTGAGCATGGTGGTTATCACCACAATCGGTGGTCGGCTGAGGTAGTCTGCAACATTATTGGTGCTTCCCTTCTTGTACTTGTTGTTCAAATGAAACTGTTGTAGATATGTGGACCACTTCTGATGGAAACCATTTTATAACTTTCCTTGTGTCTGTATGAACTGCAAGGGTTGGTGGTCTGTGTGGATGATCGTTTCCTTCCCCAAAATGTAATGCTTCCATTGTCGGTAAGCATGTACAGTGGAATACATCTCTTTGTCATAAGTGGGATATTTGTGTATTGTGTTGGACAGTGTTTCACTGTGAGATGCAACTATCCCCCTTGTTGAGTAAGGACTACCCCAATAGCATAGTCAGAGGCATATGTCTCGATCTCAAATGGTTGTTGCAAGTCTGGTAATGTGAGCACTGAGGCACAACAGAGGGAATGTTTCAATTCTACAAATGCTTTCTGTTCAGTTTTCAACCAATTTTTTCTTTCTTTCACTCCTCCCTTGGTGAATTGACTCAAGGGCCAAGTGATATGAGAGAATCCCAACAAAAACATGTGGTAGAAATTAGCAAGGCCCAAAAAGCTGCGAAGCTCTGTTAGAGTAGTCGAGGCTGTCCAATCCTGAATAACTTGGGTCTTTGCTGGATCCACATGTACCCCACCCTCATCAATAATGTATCCTAGATACTAAACCTGGGTCATACCAAAAGTGCACTTGTCCAAATTGGCACACAAATTGTGTTGTCACAGTGTTTGGAGGACCTGTCGAATGTGGTGGAGGTGCTCTTCCCACGTCTGGCTGAATATCAGGATGTCATCCAAGTACACTACTACAAATGAGTTGTTGAATGGATGCAAGATGTCATTCATTAGTCTCATGAAGGTTGCAATAGAATTCGTCATCCCGAAAGGCATGACCAACCATTCAAAAAGGCCCTCCTTAGCTTTTAAGGTAGTCTTCCACACATCGATCGGTTTGATCGGTACGAGGTGATACCCGGAATTTAAGTTGATCTTGCTAAAATATTTCTCCCCTTTAAGCTGGTCCAAGAGTTCATCAATCCTTGGGATCAGGCACCTATTTTGGACAATGATCTTGTCCAGCGCTCGATAGTCAATACAGAGTCTCCAAGTCCCATCCTTATTTTGTACCAACACGATCGGGTTCCTATAGGGTGATGAACTTGGCTGGATGTGACCCTTTTTTAGAAGCTCCTAAATTTTCCTCTTTATTTAACCATTGTCTAGAATAGAGCATTGATAGATCGGTCCATTAGGAAGCGACGTACCTGGGGTCATATCGATGGAGTGCTTGACCTGACAGTGGAGAGGCACCCCAGTGGGTGAGGTGATTATGTCCCAATACTCCTCCATGACCTTGTCCATTTCTTGTTGTCATGTAGAGGGGCCCTGTTTGGAGGTCATGGCCATAATATTCTTCTTTCCTTGAGGGTGGATCATAACGAAAACAAACTTCCCAGTTTTGGAAATGAGCTTACTGCATTGTTTTGCAGTAACGAAAGAGATAGCGATAGGAGATGGTACCTCTGGTATCCTGTACAAATTATTTCCCAATGTAATAATAAGAATGTGAGGACGGTACTCATACACAACATGTCACTTCCATAAGTATGGTTAACCTAATAATACATCACAAACATCAAGAGGAGAAATATCACATAATACCGCATTGATGAAGGGCTTGATGCTATAGGAAAGGTGGCACTGCTAGCTGATGTAGAGATCCCGTCCTTGGTGAAGGCACCCAATGGTGTATGGCTGTGGGTGTGTTGTGGTCATCAAACCCAACCGCTTCACGACCTCTACTGAAATCACATTCTTTTGGCTCCTACCGTCGACAATGAACTGTAGCAGGGAACCCTTTACCCACATTTGGGAGTGGAACAGATGCTCCTCCTCCTCTGAATCTTCTAGTCCTTCCTTCTGGATCTTCATCGTGGAAGTAGTGGCATTGGGCTCTGCATCTATAATATTCTTCCCTCTGTCCTTCCCCTTTTTGGGTTTTGATTCAGTGTTGGAGTATGCATCTAATTCATAAGCCTTTATCTTGGCCACTAGTGACTGCTTAGCCCAACACTCACTTGTGTTGTGAGTGGGGCTCTTATGGAAATCACACCACTTTCCTTCTTCCTTCTTCAGCTTTGCAGTGTTTCTCTTGGCTTGTGGTTTTGGAAAGTTTTCTTGAGTCGCCATGCATTCGCTGTCACATGCCCCAATTTTGCAAAATAATATTATCTTATTTTGATTTTATTGCAAGACATTATGTTAAATTTAATGCTAAGTTGTAAATGATGACTTACCAGAGTCAAGGATATTGAATGTAATTCTGAATATTTTAATGTTAAATAAATAAAAGTGGAGACAACAGCTAGGGAGAGCTGTTAAAAAAGAGTGTTACTGGTCAAGTTGGTGGAGGAGACTAGATGGAGAGCAAATAGACAAGTGGCAGCATCCTCAAACACTTCCAATGTTGCAGGTGGAAACCTCCCTACATTTGGGGTCATGATCCCCCAAGAAAGTGAGATTAGAGCAAGTGGCTCAATTAATGACAACTAATCCAAAAAGACCTAGGCAATCTTAATAAAACAATCCCATTGAAGAGAGCTAAGGCTTCTCATTCCAAGAGATGAATCATTTAGGTGAATGTACTTCAAGGAATTCATTGGGAAGGGAATTTGTGGAAGGTGTTTGAGGGGTAAACTACAGAAAGTCATCTAGTACAGCTTCCCGGCTGAAAGATCTTGCTACAAAGTGCAGATTTGGTACTGAGTCATTGGACTAGTACTTTTTTGTTTGCTCCACCCAGTCCCAGCCAAGGAGACCAAGAATAGGCTTGGAGGTCTTGAGAAGTCATTGTTTGAGCGCTCTCTAGGAGTTGGTAGGGAGGAGCGGCCTCCCAACATTGTTGTCATACAGCTTTAAAACAGGTTCTACAATTTTTTAATTTTTTTGTTAAAGTTTATATCTGAGTATGAACCAATTTTTTAATTTTTTTGTTAAAGTTTATATCTGAGTTAAAGTTTATGTAGTGAACTGTTAAGCTTGAAATATCTTAGTTGTTTTAATGTTGTATCTGTACTTTGATGAAAAATAATCCTACCTGTGTTTTTCCCCATCTGGAGTAATCCAGATCATACTCTAGCACATGTAGTGTGTTTAAAATGAATGAAGTATGATAGGAATCTGAAATGAATAGAGTACTTATGTTTTTTTTTCAAGTATTGAAATCTTTTCTTTCAGTAGATAGGTTCTTCAAGAAAGAATATTAATCTGTTTAGTAGGTTTGTTGTTAAAACCAGACTATGTACTTTAGAATACTAGAAAAAAAGAACAGGGTCATATTATTTTACTAATAGTAGTGTGTTCAAGTATGTAAGTTATTCTTTTACATAATAATTTCTTTTATAAACTATACATTTGCACTGAAATAGAAGAATTAGAAATGTGAGTTAAATCCTTATTATTTATGTTAAGTAAGGATGTAAATATGGTTCTGTTAGTTTATATCTTTTCCTACCTGTAACTATTTGAACTCTACGTAAGGATTGGTAACCTAATTAAATTCTGAATATAAACTAATTTGAGATAAGGAATATAATAAATAAGAACTTAATAACTCTTAAAGTATTCTTTTTCTTAGAATTAAAATAACTAAAAGACAGTAGTAACCTATGCTTAAAGTATTTAATAAGGAACTGTCCTTATACACTTGCAAAAAAAAATATGTAAAGGAGTATTGACAGGTATGAAAGTTCTTATTTCTTTCACCAAGCTGACAAAAATAATCTTATTAAATAAACTAAACTACTATAGATTGTTCTGAGTCTTTATTAATAATATATACATGCAAATATAAACTTAAGAGAATACAGTATTCACAGATAATATTATTATTAACATGAATAACATTATTATTAACATAAACAATATTGTTTATAAATCAAAAGAAATTCTTTTACAAACTGGAGTAATTTTTAAAAGAAGAACAAAGATTATTTCTACAAACCCTAACCTAGAATTCTTCAAGCCATTACAATAATTTCAAACTCTTGTGATAGTAATCAAACTTAACAAAATAACAGAACATAAATCATTATTATAAAAGTTAAATAGGGTAAAAAACCTAGCTCATGTTTCTTAGCAAAATCTACCTTTATTTTTATATACATTAGTAACCTAGGATAAACCATAAGTTTAGTTATTTTTAACCATTAAAAAGAACCAACTAAATTTATTACATAGAAATGAAATACAATACTGAACAAAATATACAAAATGTATGCTTATAAAAGAAACTGTTTCTTTTTATACAAACAAGGTGTACCTGTGAAAGCGAAATACAGGGTTAAAAACTTTATAATTATTACAATTACAAATATCAAAACATTGAAGTAATAAAACAAATTTATTTAATTATGTAACCATTAAGTAACCAGGTTATTATAAATTACTAACAGTCCTTTAAGGACAAACAGAAAGACAGTAGTAATTATTATAAACTAGGATTTCCATAACACATGGTAATGCTAATTAATAGACAACTAAATAAGTATTAAAATTTGTTAAAAATTAAGTAGAATAATTTAGTTCAAAACGAGAGTTTCCATAGGATAAAACCTAGCTTGTAAACTGTGAGAAAAAATGAGTAAGGACTACAACTGAACAATGATTGTATGTATCAGTCTTAAAAACCTTAATTATAAACTCTTACAGAGTAATTCAAATAGAGTACAAAACTTCATCTACACTGGAGAAGGGTGAAAACCCTAATTACACAGAGCGTAAGGTTAAACATTTGATAAATCGAAACAATCTTGAAGACATAAATATCTTTACAAGAACTATTAATTATAAATAAGCCGTAAATCCAAACATCAAAACTAATTACATTGCTCAGTTAAAACCGAGTCTACCCATCGACTAGCGAGGGTTCGAAACTTGGTAAACCCACATATTACCTGTAGGAAATCAAACCCAATAACTTATGGATATTCAAGGAAGGTTTCCCCAAACCCTGTGTGATTCCATTGACCACATAGATACAAGTAGGGTGTAAAACCCAACACATGGACCACGGGGGTAACCCGAACTAAGCCACGAGCCACGGCTTTTGAAGTTTTACTGCATACTTCCTCCACCATGAAAGAACTTAGTGGAGAGCACCTGCAAGGAGTTTAAAAGACTACTATCTATAAATAAATACCCTAATATCTATTTGTGCCACTCTAACAGCAAAGACACTTGCTACAAAGTAAATGAACACTAAAATTATTATTTTACCTGTCGGTTGAAACGCCGAACAATCTTGTGGAAGCACTGTCACCAACAGACCTTGCTAAAAAATCCTATAAGACTAAACCTCATGTAGACAGCGAGCCATGAGGACAACAAAAGATAACTAGAGCAGACAGTGAGCCACGAGGACAGCAAAAGGAAGCTGGAGTAGACAACTACCCACGAGGACGACGAATGGAAGATTACACAGGAATCAAGCCAAGGGAAATGATAATCTCTACAAAGCTTACAGAGTGAGAACCCATAGCCACTGAGAATGTATTTTAAACCACACACCAGAGAAAAATGCAACACTAAACCAAGACTCAAGATAACTGGAGCAGAAGAGGACCGACGACTGCCATGAAAGCCAAGCAGAGCAGCCTCAAGGGCCAGCACGAACTGCGGGGAAGAAATGATAAGGGTTAGGGTTACGGTAGTATTTATATCTTCCACGCTTGGTCAGGAGACGACCACGTGGTCACGTAAATCAAACCATGCAATGGGTCATATTCTATGGTTTCCTGCATAAAATGATAACCAAATTATTTAATTATTGAAACAAGGTTTAAACTATGTTATCAACCAAATAATTGCCATGGAAATCGATAATACCGTAAACCATATCATATGCTAATTTAATATTAGAATATCAATGTTATGATTACATTGACCTAGCAAAAGCTTGGTTAAAGCCCGAAAATTGTTCACGCATAAGACTCATTTCACCATTTACCTTATGTCTATTATATTGTAACATCACAAACACGATTTGGATGGTAGCATTTCTTTTCTTTAAACATTGACTTATTTATAGAAAGAGATCAAATGTTTTAAGAGAGAGTTCAAGCTAACAACTATAGTTCTCCTATGTTAAAATGCATAGTCAATCTCTTATAAAAAGACAATACAAGTTATAACTTTTATAAATGGCATAATGTAATAGTTGGAGAACCATAAACTCTAATTTAAACATGTTTATGATCTTGAGCTAATTATAGACTGAATGTCTATTAACAAAATATAGTATGCATGTTTATAAGTCACATAAGAACTAATAACTCAAATGATAGCAAAACTAAGAAGTTGACAAAGTGTTTTGTAAGGACACTTTTATGAAATTCTTTTACATAGTTCAGAGCGACGAAAATTTGATGGATTTTGGTTACGACTCATCTTGGTAATTACTAAAGATTCACCATGTAAATTGGGTAGTAAAGTACTTATAGAATTAAACAAAATAACTAGAAAGTTGACCTATTTCGAAAGCTTCAATCTCAAAAAAACTGTTTGTAGACAGTAATTTAATTCAAGAAAAGTATCATAGAAAAATTAAGAAATTGAATAGGAATGATCCTATTGAGTCCATAAATTATTAGAATCACATGGTTCGACATGAAGTTAAAAAGTATAGGAAAACAATGATCTCATGTAAGAAGGCGTCATGGTTTTACTTTGCACAATCGAAATTATACTGTCAAAAGGTTAACAGGCTGTAAGTTATCTCGTAGGATGTAAGTTTTAAAAAGTTAAAAACTTTATTAAATTTATTATTGTATAAATACTTCCAAAATAATCATTATAACATTGAAATTTATAAGGACTAAAGTAGAAGTTACTTCGCAACTGAAATTATAATTTTTGGATCCCCAAACATATCTTACTATCACAACCTACTTCTAAACTTTATAACAAGAAAAACTGAAGGAAGCCAAATGGTTTACCTCACGGAAGCTGTTTAGAGTTTAGTAGCTTAATTACTAAGCTTTATAATTGCAAATAAAATACTGCTGGATACTTTAAGAATTTTTTAAAAAACGTACTCGTTTGATCATACCTGTAAACCTGTAAGAACCAGTAATCTTCTGCATTGGCACAATTGCTAAGTAAGCCCCGGATTCAAAAGTGAGATTCCACCTACTTGACATGAAAAGACTCATTAATAAACTTAAGTAAAACAATATGCAAGAAGACTTTATTCTTGTTACAAAATTGAACTATTGAGTTAATATAATTAATATTTAGTAAAACTAATTGCTTGATTGTTTATTTTATTGCTAATCGTTAGTT
Organism: Pseudotsuga menziesii; assembly: GCA_001517045.1. Lineage (NCBI taxonomy): Eukaryota > Viridiplantae > Streptophyta > Pinopsida > Pinales > Pinaceae > Pseudotsuga > Pseudotsuga menziesii. The sequence continues at coordinate 126,866 of LPNX011037533.1, read as the reverse complement.
GTTAGTAGACCGCAAGTTTCAGCATTTGTTGTTATCTCAAAATTTAAAATTTTTGTGAAAATTTGGGGTTTTGACATTGTCTGTGTCCTTGGTTCTGTGGTTTGGGGGAACCTTTCCCTTGCTTTTGATTCGTAGATCCAAATTCTCACTTTTTTTGTTTGAATTTTTGCTCAATTTTGGTAGCATACCGATATGTCGTACCAAGCGAAGAGATGTCGAGGAACTCCATTTCCTCCTAAATGTATATGTGCAGACAACTACGGTAATTCAACACAAAATGTTTCTCTAAATCTTTGACACCCAACTTGGTGCATAGGGTATGGAACAGATTCATCAGCTCATGCACATCTTGATCTCTTTGTTGCTAGAGCGTACTCCATTGTATGTATCTATCTTCATAGCTCCCCACCGGATAATATTGTCCCTTTATGGCATCTCGGAAAGAATTCCAAGTGGGTACGGTCGAGAACAGAGAGGGTTCCTCGTCGTCCTTTCTCTCATAGTAGGTTTCCAACTAGTCCTGATCATGGGGGGCAACTTTGAGTAGAGAAAAAGTAACCTTTTCCTGGTCGAAAAAGTCATGAACCGAGAAATATCCTTCTAATAGATTCAACCATCAAATTTGGGAATGTCAAAGTTTACATGTACCTTAAAAGGGGTTGTGCCTCCAGAGTGGCTGCTAGATGAAGATGCGCCTATAGTGAAGATTTCTCCTCACTGCAGGAGCAGGAATGTCTTTCTTGTGCCTATAGGGAACAAGGGTAGGTTCTTACTGTTGGAAAATAGGAAAAACTAAATGGAAAATTGGATAAACATAACAGTAAATTAAACTGAGCTAATCTAAACAAGAATAAGCAAATGGCAACAACTGTAAACTAGATCTAATAGCAGAAAAGAAAGAGGGAGATTAAGCCCTTATGAACCCCTCTATAGAAAACGGGTTAGGGTTTTTCCTCCTTAAACCCTACAAACAAACCTAATCTATCATGGAAAACCTACAAAACAATGTCAATAATAAAACCTACAACTAGAAAATAAGGTTAGAAAGCAAAACAACTAAAAAAATATGTAAAGAAACCTCTCTTGGGTGGAAATGGGCCACCATGCCCTAGCTCATGGGAGCACCTCTCTTGGTTGGGGAGCAATGGCTCAATGAGATGGAGATGGAAGAGAGGGAGTGTGGGTGGTTTGAGAGGTAAAGGTCTCAAAGAATCCACAGGAAGCATAACAATAGGCAAGCGAGGAGTGTTTTGAGAGTGACCCCCCACCCTCCTTTTATAGTTTTTCGAAGCGATTTTAGGGTTTTAAGCCCTTGGTCAGGGATTTAGCCCATTTTTTAGGCCTTTAGCCCCGTCCACCTTAACTTTAGCCCCTTTTAGGGTTTTAACCCCTTTTTTAGGGCTTTATCTCGTATGGGGCTATTTTGGGCTCCTTTTTGGGGTTTATAGCCCTTCTCTTCATCCTTGAGCTCTTTTGGAGGTGTGGGGGTCAAATGGAAGGTCTTATGGAGTGGAATGAGTGTTGTGAGATGGTGTCCTTGGGTGGTGTAGGCCATAGAGAGCTATGTGGGGGATTTTTGGGTTAACAGATTCCCCCTTGATGTGTGAGGGTAGGAGTTCAGCGTATGGCCGACGGACATCATAGGATTTACTGTGTAGAGGTGGTGCTTCCAGGGCTAGGGCATAGTGGCTTTTGGTTTTTGTATTAATTTGGTTCCCATCAATAGGTGAGATACAATAAATGTGTGACATGTATATGGATGAGGTGGGCATTCCCATGATCATGACAATGTCAAAATAATAATTTGATCTATGTTCTAAAATAGAAGAGCCAATCATATACAACTAATGTTACAATGTTGGTTGCCTGTATGTGAGGCTAAATACAATACTGATCTGGTTCATTGGATGCATGGCATTCTCATGGAATGCTACATATTCATAACTGATGGTCTGTTGGATCTGGTACATAGCTGTGTGGACTCACTGATTGAGAGTCAGAGTCTCTGTGGTACAAGTATGCTGCATCAATCATAAAGGTATATCGAAGCACTGCTGGGCCTTCAGATCACTGTCTCCAACGTAACCCAAAAATCACAAGGGAGATAACCTGTTTAGGTCCCTTGAGTGGAATCACTAATGTGCTAGAGTCAGGTGACATTTGGGGTCTTCGACCAAGTACTATGTGGAACAAACCTTGTACAAATCTCAACGGTGCGATGATGGAGTTGAAGTCAAGCACGTGAGAAACAACCATCCCAAGAGGCACTAAGGACCCCTCTTAAGTGGTCTAAGGAACTCATCAATGATGTAAATGAAACCAAGGTATAGGGACCTCTAGTTCTATCCTCTGGAATATGTGTGTTGGCGTTGACAGACGGAGACCTGCCCCTAGTCAAGGCAATGATGTTTCCTTAACCAGGAGCACGAGGGATAACCGAAAGGTGTGAAGCAATGTGTGGACTGACTCACTGAATTGGGGGGGATGGAAGGGAAGGGAAAAAATTGAATAGGGGCAGGGCGGGAGGGGGAGACTCAAACTTCCTTTGTTTAGAGTATGACGACAGGGCGGACCAGGAAGCAAATGAAACTTAACTCATGGGAATGGGATCATAGCTGTAATACTGGGAATGTAGCTGCAGATGGGAAATACTTGGAGGAGGTGGATTCTTTTGATACTGATGCGATCCAAGGAAGACACATTGCAGAGTACTCTGAACAAAGGCGACCCAATGTGGGGATGCTGCCAAACTGTTTTCTATGGAGTGGTGTCTAGGGACAACGTTGTGGTATGATCTCATGGATTTTTGGTGAGTCTGAGAAGGTCAGTGCTCGATGGTGCTTTCAATTTTAGAGAGTCTAAAAGAACGAAGAAGACTCTAGTGGGGGCTCTTTTTTGTTGGTAGTCTCCAATGCCCGAAAAAGGATAAAAGTATACATAGGAGATCTCACCCATCCTGGAGGGGATGAGAGACTTCTTTACCGTTGGTAGTCCAATCAGGCCAGAAAAGGTTAAACCGATACTGACTGGATGGTCATTCAAATAATTTTACAAGCATGAACAAAACCAAGTTTGCTCGGTGATCTTTTCTTGTTGAGACGACTGGAAAAGAGCTTAACAACAACTGGTGGTGAGCTTTTTCGTAAAGTGCAGCCCCTCTGCCCAAGAAAGCATAAAAGTATGCAGAGGGGAATGGTCTTGGATTGAGTTTGCCAAGGAGGTCCTTTTCATGAAATGGTCTACATGGTCCATAAAAGGAGGTAAAGGAGATGATGTAGACACCCTTTCCTATACTTTAGTGAGCGGGAAAGGAAGCAGCTGCGCTCGGTGATCTTGTCATTGTTTTAAGGAGTCAGAAAAGAGCTTAAACAAAAATCCAATGTGGTCAACTGATTGCGGTGGCACATGCGGTGCCCCATGTTGGGACGGTGGAAAAAGGTCCAAAGGTCATCCACATAGTATGGACGGAGCAAAAATATCTCAAACATAGCAATACATGCATGGGATAGATCTCGGCAGAGGTTGGTGAGATAGTGCGGCAGAGGCACACAAATCGAGGTCACTCTCGGACAGAGGTCAAGAGAGCATGTGTGTGTGTTGCGGTGGACATAATTGACTAAATGTGATGTGAGTACAAGTATGAAGGCACTTATATGCCAAATACGCGCAAGAAAAGAAAAGGGTTTTGTGGACGATGGTCCAAATGTTTGTGTAAGGTGCGGTGAATCGAAAAGACAACTATGTGTTAAAAATGAAAAATAAAAGCTAAAATTACAGTCCTTAATGGGCGATGGCTCGAGGACACTTATATGTCAAATACATGGAAGAAAAATAAAGGGTTTTGTGGATGATGGTCCAGATGTCCGCATAAGGTGCAGTGAAAAAGACAATTATAAATACAAAAAAATAAAAGTAAAATTATAGTCCTTAACAGGAGGAAGCCCAAAAACTCGTATGAGTTGCGGTCGGGAAGTGTGATGCAAGTACAGGTCCATAGACTCTTGCATCATTATGTCATGGCTCGTAAATTGAGGTGACTTGTCGAAAATGGTCCCGAAATTGACTTATTAAACATGAGACAAAGGTCTCATAAGAAATTACAAATTTGGGCCCGGAGGTATGAGGGGTGTCTCGAACAGGTTCCGAGTGACTTTGAACTAGTAGCTGATGGTGTTGCCCCTGATTTTTGCTGAAAAAAAAATGTTGAAAAACAACAAAAAAGAAAATGAAGCAACTCATTGGTGATGTTAAGCATAAAATATCTTGAGGTAAATCCCACTACGGGGGTTCTCCAAGAGTTGTCCATCAGAGTCAATGAAGAGATATGCCCCCTTGTTGAGAAGAAGGTCATTGGCAAGGTGGGGTGATGGAATATGGTCTATTATGGGAAGAATCGATTCAACACTATGGTTTAAAGGGAATGGGGTAAAACCGGAGGTGGTCTTACAGATCTCTTCGTCATTGCGTAAGTGGTTCCAGGATAGATCACGTGGATCTTCCATGATCGATGAGACATAAGGGAAACTAGTACTAGAGACCATGTAAATGGTATTGGTTGTGGTTTTGGTGGCCTTGCCCCCAGTATTTGTTATAGGAAGAGGGGTAGGCCTGGAGAAAAGAGGAGTCTTTGATGGACTTGGAGGTAGGTGCAACATCATCTCAATTGGATGGACATGAGTCAACACATCCTGGGGCCTCAGAGGTAGGGTAGGTGGTTTAAGGTACCACACAAGATCTCCCAGTGTGAAATCCTATAGATTGCGGGTTTCCAAGATAGACTTACTCATGATCTCGGATGGTAGGGAAAGAAAAAGGCAAAGAAAAGGACAAGGATCATGTTGAGTGGGAATGAAACCCATTGTTTCCCTAGTAACTGAGGTTGCGGCTGCAACTGAGGTTGCAGCTATGCCTGGGGAAACAACAGAAGAGACAGGTCTGATGGACCATCGGCGATGGTGGAGAAAAGAGGGTCTACAGAACTGGACAACATGTAAATGGACATGGTGTCTGAAGAAGGAGGTGGGGGGTGAGCTTCTTCGATCAAGGTGATCTCAGACTCAAGGGAATGGTGACGGCGGTCAGCGAGAGCCATTCAAAACTGGGGTAAGTCTTGGAAATGGTGGGAGTAATGTCCATGCAGGCCACACAGGGCACAAGCATGGTTTGTTCTCAATTCCTTGTTCTTGAATACTGGTGCGGTTGGGAGTTCAACCATGGGGATGTTTTTGTTCGTATCCATGGCGTCCAGATGTGCACGGATCACTGGGATTTCAGGGAAATTCTAAGTTGGATGGCCCTATTGTTCACAAATGGCACAAGGTGGGACTTGTCATGGTTTTACAGTGGCTTTGGTTTTCTTTCCCCTAGCCCTTTTGGGTTGGAGTGGTGCAGGTGCGGGTGTGGTGGTTGGCTTATGCGAACCGGGTGGGGGTTGAGACTCAACCACAATAGGTTGCACTGGGGTTAAACAAACCTGGGGCATTGCTGGTTGAGCTAGTGTATCTAGATACCACACCAGGATCCCCAATGTAAAGTTGTGTAGGATCAAGGTGGCCATGACTGGATTTGTCATGACACTAGGTGGGGGAAAGAGAAAGGGAATTGTATGGACTAGAGATGAGCCCACATAACTCCAAGTTGGTTGCATGTGGGGGTGTAGTTGTGGTTGCGGCTGTGCGTAATGTTGTTGTCGTGGGTGATGTTGCAGCTATGGACGATGTTGTGGTTGGTGTTGGGGTTGCAACCACGATTGTTGTTTGGGTGCAGTAGTGCTTGATGAGACCATGCACAAGTCCACAGTTTATTTTTGTGTTGGTGGTGGTGACACCAACAGGAAAGGAGCCGTCATGGTGGGATCGGTAAATAACCCAGGTCCCACATTCAATGGTGGGGAGGCTAGTGTGTTTTCAAACACAATGTTGGTTTTTGGGATGACTTTAGCGTGTGTGGTCGCCCCTTGCGGCTCAATGGTGGTGATGGTAGGGATAACATTAGTAGGTGTTGTTAACCCTTGCGGATCATGGTAGGTGAGATGGTCAACCGTCACAATCTTCCCTTCATGGGGGAACATCATGAGGCAGAATATAGTTGACGTGATGGCTCACATGGCGTACATGTAACTCCTTCCAAGGAGGAGGTTGTAGTCTAGTTGAGTGTTGACGAATTCGATGTCAATTAGGACTATCTTCCTAGCTAACGTGATGGGGACATGGGGGAGGATTCCTTGGGCTTTAGTGGGATGTCCATCATAAACCCACGGATTCGTGGAGGACGGTTGTAGAATCGGTGATCCAAGCTTCTGCCAAACTGAGGTAGACATGATGCATGTAGATGCCCCCTCATCCACTATGCATCGGTGCACAAACAAGTTCCAGATGGAAACCGGGATTTGGAAGGCGATAGTGGAGGGCATGCACGGCTCTTCATTCTCCGTGTAAAATGTGATCAACTTATAGTTGGAGGGGTCTACTTCCCCTAGAGCGGCTAGTAAGGCTTTCCGCTGTGTTGGGCACATTTTAAGTACCTCAAGAGCGGACTTGGCAGTTGACATTTGGGCCAAATCGTCCACAATGCTATAGCTGACTGCAGCTCTAGCTGTGGTGTTATTAGTAACTCTACATATGGGGGGTCACGGGAATGGGGGTAACTTAAGAGGCAGGTTTACTGTCTTAGACGTGGATGTTGTTGATGAGTCAACAAATTCGATGGTGGTACCGTACTGATTCCGTCGAGTTTGTAAATTTACCACTTCAGTGGTCATGGATAGTAGGTGGTGAACACTTGTTTCAGCCATGGGAGGTGCTTCCAGAGCGTTTAAATTGGCTTTGGGAGGGGGAGAAGTTGCCACCAATCCTTGGACTGGAAGTGGGTTTTGAAGCACCATGGGGGGAGGTCCTTGAGGTTCCAGGTTGGGTTATGCATAGTTTGTGTCGTTGGCAACCTATTGGGCTTCATTCTAAATGGCCTGCTTAGCTCGACACATGAAGGGACACTCAAACATGTAATGCCCATAAACATCACAGAGTGTACATGGTTGGTTTGTGCGCAACGGAGCGTTGCATCTTGGTGCATTCTGTTGTGGGGGGTTTTGGGCTGGCTGGTTAGCTGTGGCATTATTGGGAGGATTCAGTTGCTGATCACCTCCTTTTGGTTGGTTATTTCCTTGGTTGTGGGGCCCTTTGTTTCTAGCTTGCTCTTATTGATTGTTGGGGGTAGGATGGTTGGGACGAATTTGTTGTGCGAACACTTGTCCCAACGGACCGATTCAAGCAGGGGTGGGGGCTTGAACTTGTTGCACTGGTGGTGCATAGTATATTTGTGGGTGTGGTGGTGCCACAAATGTGGAAATTTTCCCCAGATACTGTTGTTTTAGCTAAGCCATGGTTTGATCCTGCTATGGTGGAGAAGGTTATGCATAAGAGGTTGTTGCTCCAGACTGGGACATCATTCTAGCATAGTTCGGAGCTTGGTTTTGGTAAGAAACATTAGCAGTGTTGCTTGGTTGTGGTGCAACGGTAGGAGGTGTCGGTTGAGGCTGTGGTCATTGGGAGACTGACCCTATTATTCCATCCGCAGCGTGGGATGTCCTCAGTGTGTCGCGGTAGGAGGTACTTAGACGAGGAGCATCTGGAATGACAGTGTACAAGTATCCAGACTGAGAGTAGACCAAGTCAAATTGTTGGGCCTTCAGTATGGCCTCTTCTTCAAATTGGGGATGTTCAGATGTGATGTCCTTTGTGATGGGTGGGAGCAAAGTATTAAGGAACCAATCCAAGAAGATCATGTTGTCTAGTTGGATTTTGCATAAGCTACGGCGTTGTCGCCACTGATGGATATGGTTAGTTATGTGAGTGGCGGTGCTTTGGCGACAGGATAACGGGATCTCCACCCCCTCATCATATCTGACATGGATTTGAAAATACTGTAGGAACATGAAGGCTAGAGAGTTGAAGTCGGGATACTTGGCTTGTGGCGGCTCAATGTACCACTTGGCCATGACACCTGTAAGGGTGCGTTGGAATAGCCTTAGCCTGATGGAGTCATCTACGATGCTGTTGGATGAGCACCATAGATGGAATGTCATTATGTGATTTTGGGGACATTCCCCATCTTTTCCTTCAAACTTTGGGATGTCTGATGGCAGCTTAGTTGGCATGGGTGGATAGAAAGCTTGGTGGCAGATGGGATCATTTGTTAATCTAGCTAAATCAGGCAAGTTTAGATGACCCATGAAGGGAATATTTGACCCCAAGTTGATGTGGGATAGGGTCGCAATGGGGGTGGGGTTTGCAGGTGCATAATGCATCTGCATGGATGGGGGTGCTTATGGTAGCACCATGGTGGATGGGCCAATGCCCCCAAGTGTTGTGGGTGGAATGGTATGGGTAACGGGGGAACTTCCCCCCATGTATTATAGTAGGGGAAATGTAGGTGGACGGTGCACTACCCCATTGCGTGGCAGGAGGGGCAGTGTGTGTGGAGGGGCCACTGCCCCCATGTGTTACCACTGGGCCAGCTTGGCTAGTCACTATGGGTGGTGGAATTTGGCTAATGACAGTCTGCATGACTATGCTTGGGCCACTTTCCAAGTTGTGGGTGACAGGTTGTGATGTGGACATGGGTCCACTTGCTAAGTTTAGGCCATAAAATGGATCCGAATTTACACTAGCCATGGGGCTTGATGGTGCGGTGTGGAGGTTTGGTTCAGACTGATACAGGCCTGAATCAGAATCAAAGGTTGTGTGGCCCTCTAACGGTATGGGAGATCACTGGGAGTGGCCTCGACGATGCTGATCAATTGTTCCAAATGGTGGTGGTTCACCTCTCAGAAGTGAGGAAGATCGTGGAGGATCAATTGTGTTCGTTTTGTGTCTGAAACTGGTGGGTATGATATTTGGACCCCGGTTTCAATGGATTCCTATTGGCTAAAGGTGGTCTCTCGGCCACCAATATTTCCAGAAGACAGTGCTTGGATTGTTCCTCATGGGTGCTTCTACTCAATTGAAAGGGGTCATTGCCCGTTTCACTTGGCAATTCCTCTCAGCGACCAACTACTTTGGGGTTCCTACGGTAATCCTTAAAATGAGTTTCTGGGGAAATCCCAAGTACTTCCCATAGTTAAAGCAGTCAGGGACTTATTTCCTCAAATACTGCAAAATTGATTGAACTTAGTGTAAATTTTGTAAATTTTAAGGCTTACTCAGCGTCATGAACTGAGTTGGGTTAATTATTTGGTGTGGTGTGTTGGTTTCCTTGTTTGTTCTAGTATTTGGTTGCTGCAATATGGTTTATGAATTCATGGTAGAGTTCATATCATGGTTTTGTATGCAAGCATGAACATAAATTTGAAAACAAGTATAGTGGTTAACCCTGGATTGTTGGCCTAACTAAATATCTACCTCACAGTGATATTATTCTTCAACCATGAGAAGGTGCTAGGCTCTCAACACAATGGGACTAAGCCCATCCATAGATTTTTAGGTCACCTCCCGAATGCTAGGTTGGTTAGTAGGGAGGAAACTTAGTTTCATGAGAATCCCTCCTTCTCTACCCCCTCTACCTTCCAGGTCACCCAGTTTTAGTGGTTTGGGAAGAATATCATGGAGTGCCAAGATCTATATGAGTTTTCCCTTTGTCGTATCCCAGAATACCCAGGAGGGTGATGAATGGGTAGAGGAGGAAGGGGGAAGCAAGATGGTTATTTTTAAGTTATTTTTAGTTAGACTAGTTCATTTTATTAAGCCTTAATGGTTCATTTAACATTTACACATTGTTCATGTATCGATTTGCAGAAAATACAAACTAGAACCGAAAAAGACCTACAATGGTGGACAGAGGCAGTTGGGCTATGCTAATAGTCCTATGAAACTAAAAATTACTGTCAATTAAACTTAAATTCAACTTCTGTGCGATAGGCCACACATTTTTTACCAAATCTACTGAGGGGGGCACGAGATTTTTTCAGAACTGAACAAGGGGGTCGCACAGAATGCAAAAACAGACACAACCTAAGTTTCTGGGCTGAGGTTGTGCATGTCTAGGGATTAAGTGTGACTTGGGCGCACCTGTTTTCTCATTAAGAGTGCCCTAGGCTCAGCTTTTTCCCCGATAAGAGCGCCCTGCTCTGGAAAGGGGTTTTTTGGTGAGACAGGGTCAGATCTGGCTGACAGTAACTGGTACTAGGGTCAGTATGACTTGGCTTCGCCTACCAGAGGATTCAGAACTAACTAAAACAGGAAATAAACAAGATTTAAGAAAAATCTAACATAAGATTTTTGAAAACTAGGGTAAAATTGAAAAAAATTGAAAACTTGAAATTTTGGACCAGGGATCTTGTGGGATCGACCTGGTATGGTCGCCAAAGCTGTAGTGAGGACTTTTCCTCACTACAGGAGTAGGAATGGCTCCATTGTGCCTATGGGGCACAATGGTAGGTTCCTACTATTGGAAAATAGGAAAAACAAAATGAAAAATAACATAAACAGAACAATAAATTAAACTAAGCTAATCTAAACAAGAATAAGCAAATGGCAACAACTGTAAACTAGATCTAATAGCAGAAAAGAAAGAGGGAGATGAAGCCCTTATGAACCTCTATGCAGAAAACGGGTTAGGGTTCCGCCTCCTTAAACACTACAAACAAACCTAATCTATCATGGAAAACCTGCAAAACAATGTCAATAATAAAACCTGCCACTAGAAAACAAGGTTAGAAAGCAAAAACAACTAAACAAACATGTAAAGAAACATTATACCTCTCTTAGGTGGAAATGGGCCACCATGCCATAGCTCATGGGAGCACCTCTCTTGGTTGGGGAGCAATGGCTCAATGGGATGGAGATGGAGGAGAGGGAGTGTGGGTGGTTTGAGAGGCAAAGGTCTCAAAGCATCCATGTGCAGCATAACAATAGGCAAGCGAGGAGTGTTTTGAACCCTCCTTTTATAGTTTTTCCAAGGGATTTTAGGGTTTTAAGCCCTTGGTCAAGGCTTTAGCCCCTTTTTTGGTCCTTTAGCCCCTTTCGCCTTAACTTTAGCCTCTTTCAGAGTTTTAGCCCCTTTTTTAGGGCTTTAGCTCCTAGGGGGCTATTTTGGGCATATTTTTGGGGTTTTTAGCCCTTTTCTTCATCCTTGGGCTCTTTTGGAGGTGTGGGGCTCAAATGGAAGGTCTCATGGAGTGGAATGAGTGTCGTGAGATGGTGTCCTTGGGTGGTACAAGCCATAGAGATCTGTGGGGGATTTTTGGGTTAACAACCCTGCCAGTGGGAAGTCATTGAAGGATCTAGGTGCAGTTATCCATCATCATGTTACTTTATTTTTCAAGGGCCTCCTCGAGTAACATTTTGATACAATATTCTTCGCCCTCGTCTTTCTTTTCATCCCCCATGGGTGGCCATCAGGATTTGCGAGGGTAATCTTGCAAAGGTTCAACCAGATTGAGCTCAAACTCTTTATACCCTGCCCTCGTTGGGGACATGCAAAGAAGGATCGAGAAAGAGCAGATTTCTCTGATACCACTGATCCATATTTATGGAAGAACACAACATAATACACAAATAACCATAGAAACAAATATGCAGTAGAAATAACAATTCATTTCATTAATCAATAACTGAAACTTGTTTACATACAAAATGGAAATAAACTAGCTAGAGTGCTGGTAGCTTATCTATGAGAAGAGATATAGAGACTACATGCCCCTGAAATATGTGTTACGTTGAGGCTCAAAGGCCTATATATTATTGAAAGACAATAAGAAACCCTAAACATCCAAAAACCTAACCCTAAAAGGTGAAACGCCAGAATGTGAGCCCTGTTGGGTAACTTGGTACATCAATTTCTCGGGGTCGTAACTTTAGCATACTACCTCCGTTTGATGCACATGATACATTGTTAGAAAGATCTGTTTAAGGAATACATCCATAAATGATAAATATCAAGTCTAAAATAGACTTATGATTTCTTGACCATTCGATGCCAAAAAAACGTTGTTTAGGGCCTCAAAATGACTCCAGAAGTTTAGGACCCAAAAACTGCCAAAAATAGTAAATTGTGCTACAATTAAGGAAACTGGAAAACTGAAAGAAACAATGGTGGGGGTTCAAGTGGAATAGGTGGGTGGCCACCAATATCCTCCTGGATCAAAGGTCCTCAGTTAATTCCCTCTTATGCAGTACCCACTTGAACCTATGGGAATTAAGTAGGTTAGAAGGTTTTTAGGTGCCTAATTGGAAGAGGACATTATAATCCTCCCAGCTTGAGATTGCTTGTCCTCAAGAAAATACAAACTAGGATTTTTAATACCTCTTTTCCCTCCCATATGTCGTCCTCCATAGCTAATTATTTCCATTTAATCAAGTATTCTTGAATCACCATGTTTCAGGGTTTCATTTCTCGAACCTGTATGATTCTCTTTGGAATCAGTACCAAAATTCCTTCATCATCTAAGGGAGGCAACTCTATGGATCGAGAAAGGTGTTTCTCAATGGTGTTTTTGAGGTTGGATAAATGAAATACATTGTGAATTTTACTCTCTTGTGGTAACTCTATTTCATAAGCCACCTCTCCAACCTTCTTGACTACTCTGTTCGGACCATAAAAGTAAGTTTTGAGCTTTTCTGCTCATTTTTTCTTCAGCGAGGACTTTCTATAAGGTTGTAGCCATAAACATACAAAATCCCCTACCTCAAAACTTCGATCAATCTGGTGTCTTTCTGGATATAGATTCTGTTGATTCTGGGATACCTATAAGTTTTCCCTCAGGACCTTAAGAATATTGTAACTATCCTATACCCAATATTTTTTCTTGGGTGCTCTGATGTCTCCAAAAGCTAAATCTACTAAGTTCAATGCCTCATAGCCATACAATGCCTTAAAAGTTTCCATCCTGATAGACATATGGTAGTTAGTATTGTAGCAGTATCCCCCTAAGTGTAATCATTTAATCCATGTCCTCTGTTGTCTTGCTATATAATTTTGTAGATACCCCTCACTCCATTTATTGACAATCTCTGTCTTCCTATCCCTCTAAGGATGATAACTTGTACTTGTAGCAAGCTTTGTCCCTACCAACCTAAATAGCTCCTTCCCATTAGGGGAATTTTGAGGTATAAAATTGGCCGCATAAGAGATATAAATTTTTTTATGAGTTAGGCATTTTGTGGGGAAGATATATTTGCAACTAATCTCTTAAACTATAACCAATGCAACAATGGTTAAGTTAAATTGAAAAGATGTCTAAAATAAAACCAATAAAAAAATCATCTTTGATATGACTAAAAGTAAAGTACTTTTGAGTATATAAATTACTTTTGAATATAATATCATGAATGTACTTATAAAGTAATGTACTCATAAAATAAAATATATTAATTTTTAAATTTTAAACACGAGTTACTTATTCAATATTCAAAATATGTTTATAAACCATGTATTTATAATTTTGAATTTTAAACATAAAGTTAAATTTAAATGAATAAATTGTCATTTCACACACACATATTAAAAATAAAAATTAATTTTAAAATATAAATATAAAATTATAAATAAAAATAAAAATAAAAACATTTTTTAAATTTATTTTTAAATTTTTTAATATACCTTCAAAAACAAGTGTAAACTCATTTTTAATAGTTTCTTATGATATATATTATGTATATCACATATCATTTTTAATGCAATAATTAAAGACATCATTAAATAATTTTAAAAAAAGTGTTAATATTGGGAAGGAATAGCACATAAACTTCTACCACAAAAACAATGAGTTAATATTAAACCAATGAAATTATATGTAATAAACATTATTATTATATGTAATAAAAATTATAATAATATAATATCTTATTATGATATGATAGTTCATTCAAATTGCTACATTAAGGTTTTATGCATGTATTTGGTTTTGTAACTTGCATGTATCTGTCTAATTTATGTTGGTATAGATGCAGGTGTTTCAAAGGTTAATAAGTGATAGTAAGGTATGAACCTTGAATAATACCTAAATTAAGAAAAAGGTGGTATTAATATTAAAATTCCGGACATGAATATATAAAGTAATTTATTATAATATAATATTTTATTTTTGTATAATAATTAAAAAACATTATATTTAAATAATAATTATAATAGATTATTACATATATTAAGTATTTAAAAAACAAAAACTATTAATTATCAAATTGTTTTTATTATAAAATGTTAAGTGATTTTGATTTTAAAAAAATATTTAAGATATATATTTTAAATATTGAAAAAGTAATTATATAATTTTAATTTTGAACAAAGCATTTAGATTTTGGGTATTTGTAATTTATTTTTATTGAAATATAAAAAAAGTAATTACATTTGAATAAAACATTTAGTTTTTTCGTATTTATAATTTATTTTCTATTGAAATATAAAAAGCATTTTTCTTTCTCAGTAGTTAAGAGCACTTTAGTACATTTATATTATATTCAAAAATAATCTAGGTTTCAACTAGGTTTCAAATCACAACTTCTCGCAGCAAATCACAACCTCTGGAGGTTGAAGAAAAGACCTACCAGATACCGAAAGAGGAGGAAATTAGGTACATCAAATTGAAAATTAAGAACTCAAGCCAAAACCTTAACAATGAAAAATGGATGGAGGGGCTATCCATACTCTTTTTTACAAGTGTTTGTTTACCAAACTACATGGATAAACATTTTTCCAAGTTAGCATCATCTTTAGCTTGCATTTGAGCAATTTCTGAAGCATTTTTAGAGTTCTAGGGTACACAAATTTTAATTTAAAAAAAGGGTGATCAAATTCAACTAAAAAAGCCCATTTATGAAGCAATTTCATAATTTTAGGGCTAAAATTTTATCATTTGAATATCAATGAAACTAAAAAACAATAAACTAATTTTTTTTTGGATGGCCATAGATTTTTTTTTCCAAAACAATATATGTCGTATTATAGATGGCACAAAACTGCTTACATTTTGATACAAACAAAACAACTAAGAACTAACTTCTAAAGCCAGAGGTACTTTTTTTTAGCCTATACCAAAGAGAAACTATTCCAATTACAAAAATAACAAGTGAAATAACATTACAAGACTAAATTGGCCTATTGAAATGTACCCTAAGATCTATTCATACAATCCATAAAAAAGACCGAGAAGATCAATCTACATTTAAAGCAGATTCACCCCTCATTGTTAATCCCTCTATGGTATGATTAATTCCAAGATTATTTGGCACTCTCATAGCAAATAGTAGCCAAAATTCTATCATCATCCAATTCCTAAGTCATAACCCCAAGGGATCCATTAGATCCCTCCTTCTTACAGCTCAAATTCGTCTTCTTGCTTTAGTGTTTGGGACATATCCTCCTCTTCAGCATCGTTGATCACAAAATAGCGATTGTGCACAATAGAACAGAACCTATAACCAGTGAACACATAGAATGCAAGGGTTACCAATTCTCCAGCCATGACACTAGTCTAGGCATAGTGGTATGCATTTATGATGATCAGAGCATAAAATACAGTGTGAGTGAAGTAAATATAGCATACCACCACAATATAATACTGTATGAACAAAGTCAACTTCATCAAATTCAGAGCTGCCTTACCATCAGTATGTGCATCCTAGCACAAATTTTTTATAGACTAGACAATGTGGAACAATACATCACAACAACATATCATGTAAACTAGGAGAAACATTTGCTTCCAGGAAATCCAATCCTTGGCATACAGCTCGATCTCATCGATCACCACAGCAACAATATAGGCTAAGACATGCAATGGAATGACAACAATGAGAACTTCCTTCTCCTTGCCTTGCAGGTAGGGTTTTAAAAAGAACTAGTCGGTGCCAATCAAGACAATCAAGTTAGAAATCGTAATTCCCTTTAGAAAAGTGAAAAAATAAAACATAACATCCCATCCATGGGTTTTTCTTGTTCCCTTAATGAAATACCTGTCCTTTTCCTCGCAGAGGAGTTTTAGGGATTTCACACAAATGAGGGTGGACATGAATACATCAATCCAGTAGGTCGTAAGACATTTTTTCACAACCATGTAAATCCAAACCCCAGCCAACACAACATATATCAAAGACAGTGAAAAATAGAGCTTCCGCAGAAGGGTTTCATTGGCTGAAAAATAATCCCTAGTGCCATCACTGCCCTCCTCAATATTATAAATAATTGTAGTTGCGTCCATCAAAACCACAACATCATAGATACAATTGACAAAGACAAGAGTAAACCGGTTTGCTTCGATCTCTTTGAAAGTTTTGTTGAAGGGAACTGATTTTTCCAAATCCTTAAATGTAAGGAGGGGTGTGATGAGATTACTCCCAAGTACACAGTGAATTTCTCCATGTTCCAGGTGTTGCAAGATGTGAACCCAGGAATCTCTGGTGCTTAGGAAGAACCCTATCACATGCCCCAATTTTGCAAAAATAATTTTATATTATTTGAGGACAATATGTTAAATTTTATGCTAAGTTCTAATTGATGACTCAACAGGGTCAAGGATATTTAATGTAAATTCTAAATATTTTATTTATAAATAAATAAAGGAGGAAACAACAACTTAGGAAAGCTGTGAAAAGAGTGTTTATTGGTCAAATTGGTGGAGTAGACTGGGTGGAGAACAAACAAACATGTGGCAACATCCTTAAACCACTTCCAACTGTTGCAAGTGGCAACCTCCCTACATTTGGGGTCATGATTCTCCAAGAAAGTGGAATCAGAGCAGGTGGCTCAATTAATGAATACTGACCCAAAAGACCTAGGCAATCTTTACAAAAGTTCCCATTGAAGAGAGCTGAGGCTGCTCATGCTAGAGAAGTGATCATTCAGGTTGAATGAATGTACATCAGAGAAATTCAATGGAAGGGAAATTTGGAAAGTGTTTGAGGGGATAACTACTGATTGATCTAGTGTATCTTTTAAGCTGAAGATCATACTACTGAGAGTAGAGTATTTACTGAGGTATTGAACTAGTCAGTTGACAGAGAGTTCTACTGTTGCATTCTTCACCAGTTCTCAGCCAAGAAGACTAGGAATAGGATCAAGGGTCCTGAGGAAGCGTTTTTTAAGCGCTCTCTAGGATATTGGTAGGGAGGGACGGCCTCTTAACGTTGTTGTTGTCTGTCCTCATCAGGTTCTAAGTTATTTTATTTTACTATGTTAGTTAATTAAATCTTAGATAACTGCTATATGAATGGTATTAGTTCAGTTTGTGAAATGTTTGAGTTAGTATTTTTATTAAATTATTTTAGAAATGAAATGGATTTAGAAAATAATGTGTTAGAATGTAAATAATTTCTAGACTATGTTTTTCCACACCTGGAAACCAGGCCGTACTCTAGAACAGGTAGAATGTTTAAGTAGATAAGAGAATGATAATAGTAGATAGGAGTGTGTAACTATAGATAGTAGAAGAATTTTATTTCAATATTAAAATATTATGGAGGAAAAATAGAACTGTCAATGTTTTGTAAATTTTATTTTTTTATTTTTTTATCAAATAAAGGATGATGATAAATTCATGATACTTATGTACATTTCAAACATCATTCTATTCTTGCAACTAGTTTTTGATTTTCTTAATCAAGTATTAATATATCATTTGTATTAAGGACTATCAAATTTCTGTATATATGATTTAAAATAATCAGTCATTAATGTACATGTGTCAATTGAAAGGATAAGTGTAAATAACTAAGTCTTGTATTTTAGAAAGCTAGTTTGTTCATTGGTTTAAAATTATGATATTAGACTAAATCTTTCAATTGGTTTCGAGTGATCAAAGTTTCTTAAGTTTATTAAGAACCTATCATTATTTGTAAATATTTGAAAGTATTATTCAGATTATTCCTCACTCTTCTATTTTATTATAATAGTTGGGATAGGTAATTAATGTCTTTTTCGAAACTTGTACTTTGAAAAATTCTTATGGATCTCTACTATTAGTCATCATTTTAAAAAATTTATTTACAATCTGAAAACTTTGTAGAATCTGTTCCATTCAATAAAATGCTAAAATGAGAGACACAAGGTCTTAGTAATAAGCCGATCTGATTAGGATCATAAATATCACTGGCATGACATTATTAGGAAACTAATAATGGCTCTTGGTTGTAAGGTCAAGAGATAGGGGATCTCATCACGAGCCAACTGATCCATTTTCTGGTGATATTAGTGACTGACATTACCATTTGGTCACCATGCTAGGTAATGATCTCTTATTTTATAAAATTTCAAATTTCAAATATAATTTTGATTGAAGAATAAGAGGTCTCATCACGAGCCGGCCTAATCATGATCATCAGTGCTGTCTAGGATAACTTCATTTGTGACCATCAAGGTGATGGCTCTTGGTTAAATAATCAAGAGACAAGAGGTCTCATCACAATCCAACTTGGTTATTCTAGATAGTTCTCATGAACGATACTATCACAACGGGTTATCATACCTAGATAGTAGTATTCAGTCAGAATAATTGTTTTATGTTAAAAAAAAAAGGAAAGAAAATTATTATGTTCATGGAACAGATTCTGGAAATTTTTTAGAGAAGTAAATTTCTATATCTTATATTGATGCTGCAGATTATTTTTACTATGAAGTACTTTGTTTCGATTTAGATATTTCTAAGTTTATCTTTATCAAGATTTTTACTTTAAAGGATGGATATTTCTGAATTATACTTACGACTATATATCAGAATAATGGTTTTTACTTGGATAGAGAATTTTTTATTGTTTTTAATAGGTTTTAATATTTTGTTTATATTATCATTTGAAAATTGTATGAGCAGAGATAACTGGTTTGCCCAGGTCGTTGCCATTTGTTGGCAGTCAGCAACAACCTTCTCATTTTTTCTATTATGCTGAAAAAATGATCAGTTCTCTTCTGTGATTTATTATATAAGAGTGCCTTTAGAATCTTCGATTCTGAAGGTACTCTCAATTTCAGAAGAGTTAAGAGTCATATTAGAAATTTATGAAATACTTTCATAAATTTGATAAATTAGCAGCTGCCAATCTTGTAAATTTTATATATAATCAATTTTTGTCATTATTAATTCACTTGATTATATATATTGATTTAAGAAATTCAAGGAATAGTATGCTACTTAGTTTTTCGAATTAAAATGAAAATACATTTTGAACATGTTTAAAAATTTGGTTTTGATAAGGTATTTATTATCATAAGTTTTTGTAATTTTTATAATTAGGGTTGATTTATTGATTGGAATATTTTATATTAACCCTAAAGTTTAGATTTTACATATAACTTGATCTTTTAATATCATGTCATTGCTTTGTGAAAAGTGTACATATGTGTCACAAAATAGCTAGAGTTTAGTCATATGTATATCATTTTGAAATTTTCATTGTAATATAATCATAATAGTTGAATTTTGATTTAGTGTAGGTTTCATATCTTGTATTTGGTCATAGGTAATTGGGATTTCATGAATTCATTCAAAACTATATTTTTGAATCAATTACACGTATATATATGGTTTTGAATGGTTTAATTTTTATTTAGAATTAATCTTGCTACTTAGTTGTAATTACAAAACCCTTAAGAGACATTATGGATTGTTATGACGACTTCACATCATCCAGATCATGAGCACGACTGCCCTCCACGTGTAATTCTTGTTTATTTTTTATTAACAGTCATGTTTATGGTACATGGTACGAATGGTTAAATTGATAACATCTGTTTATAGGGATTTTAATGATAATGATATTTTCAAATCACTGGGTAAACATTGAGGTCATATTGACATTTGGTTTTGGTTTTAACTGTTTGACACCTATCATTTTAACTGACATTTGTTGGTTTAATGATGAAATCGTGTCATTGGAATTCAATTCCATAAATGACTGATAGCCATTTCCATTCATGACACTGTACGAAGCTATCATTCAAACCTATGTATTATCAATGCTCCGATCATCGATCCATGAATTGAATTACTTCGGATATGGAAGTTCAGTTAGAGTTTGAAGTATTAACATAATGTTTTATGAAGAATTCAGTTATTTGTGACTAGTTTATCCATTAATCATAGCACAAAACGCTCACTTTTGTTCTCATTATTTCAAAATTTGGTTAACATGGCCAAAATTGGGGTTCTCATTATTGTCATGTATGAATCAATTGGAGATTTGACATTTCACATAATGCCTTTCACTTGGATACCTATTCCTTCGATTTTCACAACCATATTCGTTTCAAACCAAAACCAGAGTTGCAATGAGGAGACAATGGCTCCTCTCAACCGATTCGATATTTCAGGGCTTGAGCTGGTGAAAGTTGATGAGAAAGTCACTGTATTGTTCGAAAATATGGGATGGGGTTTCTTTTTCATATGTCTCAGTGGTCATAATGCAGAAGTTACCAAACAATTCACTATGAGCTTGAGGGAGAATGTAGCTCAAATTAGGGGTTTTAAATTGATAATTGATGAGGATAAGATTGCAGAAGCAACAAAGCTCTCTCAGACTGGAGAACGTTGGTTTAAAGGAGGAAAGGTCGATAAGAAAAGTTGTAGGTCATTACTGTTACTCTTACCTGCTAATGCAAAGTTAAAAATTGGGGTTTCAGTTAAGTTCTTAAAACCAGAATGGTGAGTGTATTATGAAATCCTAGTCAGGTATGTCTCTTGTGACAGTCGTCTCTCTCATCTTGATTATTATCATCTTCAATTACTATTAGCGTTGAAGGGTTGTAATCTCAATCTTCCTTTTCACTTACTGCAAAGCTTGAAGAAAATGGCACATTCAGTGCAAAGTATTATAGGCAACCCTGATAGGAGCTTGTTCCACCACGGTCTGATTAAAATTCTAATCTAGCATCAGTTATCTCTTAGTTGTAGATACTGGGATGAATTCTTGGTTGAAAATAAGCTAGGTTCAACACAATATTGGCCAAATCCTACTCCTAAAACTTGTAGGAAGTGTAAATCTCCATTAAAATCTGAGGTGGATGATATTCATAAGGCTGAGTCAGGGGATAGTAAATTATAGGAAGCAGGTTCACCTGTAGATACTCGTATTAGTAATGATGGTACCAATAAGGTCAATCCCTTTTATGTTGAAACAAATATGGACCAATCCCCATCTGTCAAACATTTCAACACATCTGTAAAGGTGGATGGTGAAGTGACGAATGATGAGAATTTTGATTCTGTTACTCATGAATTCCCCTCTAATCTGTGTACTTCTAAAAAAACTTGTGATGAATCTATGCAAAAACTTGATAAGTTAGCACAAGTCTGTTGTGATAGAGGAAGTTTTGAGCCAAAAGGTTTTGTGTTTGTTCGTACACGAAGATTCACTCGAAGCATGACTATGGCGACTATAGCCTCTATTCCTGTAACCATTCAGCATAATGCTCATCCAGTCGATGTTCAACTTGAGGATGATGTTTCATGTTTGATTCCTGAGACAACGCATATGAATGAACCTATTCCCATAGTGGATAATCATGAAAAATCATTGGCCAAAAAAATTGCTGATCCAAGTAAGTTTGAAATAGCACCATCATGTATGGATGCTTGTGGGTCTAGCCCTAAGCCATCATTTATAAGCATTCCATCACCTGATCAGGATGTGAATATTATTGATTCTTCTTAGTCTGATGATTCATTTCGTGATCAGGATGAAGAAACCCTTCAACAGGTACTTGACAGAGTATATGAAACCAAAATTGTAGAATTAAAAAACGAATTAAAAGAATGTCAAGAAAATGCAGCCTTGAAAGACAAAGAAAATAAAACATTCAGGGCATAATTACTAAATTGGGTTAATAGATGGAAGGACATGAACCTGAAGAAGAATCGATATAAGGAAGCTAAGAAATCCATGATAAACACTAACCAACACTTGCTTGAGCAAGTAGATTGACATAAGCTGATGATTATCAGGCTCAAAGGTAAACTTTCTGAAGCAAGAAGAGTAATCAGTTTACAAAACAAAACTTGATGTCATTTCTCTTTTGGTTATGTGGTTTATTTCTCTTTTTGATAGGTAATAAAAGTTTTAATGAGCACACCTGCAAAATCGTAGATTTTGTAGGCATGCATATAATTTGTTTTGCTCTATTTTATTTTCTGTTGACATAATTTTAATAAGAATTTTATTTCGTCTATTACAGGTGTACATGGTATCGTTATCCTATGAAGAATATAGGCTATTTTTGTTCACATTTCGTATACATTGGTGCTTATGGAAGGAGTGAATGGTCAAGATGGCCATGTTATAAGTGAGTTCATTTGAAGCAGGAGAAAATACAGGCTAGTCAATTAATTGACAGTTTTATCCCATAGTATAAATGTTTATGACATGTGTCTTTTTGAAGAGATTCGATGCAACTAAATAGGAATATGATTTCTTTTGTCTTTATTATAGCACTTATTAGAAACTGAAATGAGGGACTAGTTTGGTTATATAAACTAGTAATTTCGATGTAATAAAGGGATGGAGTATTAGAAGAAAAACATAATTAAAATATCATTTTAGTTCTAGTTTTATCTCTTTACTGGAGTTTTACCTTTGGAGAAGGAGTGTGACTTAAAGTTCTCAGACTGGTATCACTGTTCGGTACTATTTTTTAACACTTTATATATATATATATATTTCAATATATCATCTTCTAGTTATACTATTGGTACAGTTATACTTTGTTATGATTGTATTCATTATCTGATATAATACTTTGTTAACACCATACTTTTGTTTGAATGAGTATGTTACTATATTGAATTGATCAATATTTTTATTGAAAATTTGAATCTTAGTAATATACATATTTATGTTTATATTGATTTCATTTGTATTTTTACAATGTTTTCATTATAAATATCATCGTTTATTCAAATATTTAGTATTGATTATTGATTGTTAATTAATAAAACATTACATAAAAAGTTTAAAGTAGTTGTCTATTTTAATTTTCTGTTATTGTGAATATATAGCACAGTGATTTAATGCAAATGATTTAAATATTTTCATTTAAATCATAATTATTTATCTCTTTGTTTACTTTAAATATTAATTAATAATTAATCTAGTATTTAAGTTGTTCTCAGCTGAGACAGAATAATTAGTTAATTTTAGTTTAGTGTAGTTTATATTTAACAGTTGTTAAATAGGATTATATTAACTTCATAATATTTATAATAGTCTTTAAATTAGAATATTTGAAGCAAAATCCTCAAAAAATCGAAGACTTTCATTAAGAAAGCATTTTAGGATAACTTAGGTTTTTCTAGGGTTTATTTAAATAATAATTAGATTAGGATAAATTTTTACTAAATTTTTAATTTTCCTTAAGAGAAAAATTCAATTGGTAGCAGGACCATAACCCGCGAGATTTTTCCATTATAAACACACCGGGAGTTGTTCTAAGCGACTTGTGTGGGCTTAATCTCCTTAGTTGGCCTAGTTCAAAAAATTAGGCCAACAAGTCCTTGATGTACTTGACGAACACGAGACGAGACATTTGCTTTGCTGTGAACAACTTGAGCCAGTTCTTGACAGATTTGATAAATGTTCACTTTATTACTGCAAAGCATATTCTGAGTTATCTGAGGGGTACAGTTGATTATGGGCTCAACTACGAGGTGAATCAGAAGATTAACTTGGAGGGTTATGTTGATTCAGATTGGGCAGGTAGTGCCATCAATAGGAAGAGCACTTCAGGGTGTTGCTTCAGTATGGGATCAGGTGTGATCTCTTGTTTTAGCAGGAAGCAATCCTGTGTGGCACTGAGTATAGCTAAAGCAGAGTATGTCGCAACTTGTTCAGCTAATTGTGAGGCAGTATGGCTAAGGAAGCTATTGTCTGATTTATTTGATCTCTAGTAGGATGCTACTTGTATATATTTCGACAACCAAAGTTCTGTGAAGTTGTCGAAGAACTCGGTGTTCCATGACAAGTCGAAGCATATCGAGATCAAGTATCACTATATCAGGGATATGGTGTAGAGGGGAGCAATGAAGCTCTAGTATGTTGCGACAGATGATCAGATAACTGATGTGTTGACAAATCCATTGACTAGGGTGAAGTTTGATTAATTCAGGGAGAAGCTTGGTGTTCTCCAGATCAAGGTTCCCTCCAAAGGGAAGTGATGAGTCTGTGAGCCATTCTGACATGGGAGAGGATTAATTTCCTTCCATGGTCAGATGTAAGGGATGAGCCATTCTGTCATGGGGAGAGGATTTAGGTTCCTTCCATGTCAGATATGAGTGCTAATCCATTCTGATGTGACTGTAGGATTGGTTCCTACGTGATCAGATATAAGGGCTATTTCCATTCTAAGAATGGAGGTTCCTGTTCAGTTACTAGGAAAACTCAGTCTAGGACTGAGAAGCCATTCTAATCTGAGAGAGGGATGTGTTCCCACTTGATCAGATGTAAGGGATGAGCCATTCTATCATGGCTAAAATATTAGGTTCCTCCCATGTTAGATGTGAGTGTTGGCCACTTTGATCAGTAGGTCAGATGTAAGGGAAACTACCATTCTCCGAGAGAATGGAGGCACCTGGTCAGTTACCAGGTAGCTCAGTCTGGGACTAGGGGGCATTCTGATGCAATGGTAGGATTAGTTCCTCCATAATCAGATGTGAGTGCATGCCCTTCCAATGCGGTTATTTCGAGCATGGTCGAATATAAGTACAGAGTCCTTTTGATGTGATGCTTTCAAGCATGGTCGATTGTAAGTGTTGATCCTTTTCGTTGCGGTGCTTTCAAGCATGGTCGACTTTAAGTGCTGAGCCTTTCTGATGTGGTGTCTTTAAACATGGTCGGATGTAAGTGCAGAGCCCTTCCGATGCAGTGTGCTTGCACATGGTCAGATATAAGTGTTGAGCCATTTTGGCATGATGTGTTTACACATGGTCAAATGTGAGTGGTGGGACTTTCTGATAAGATGAGGCTAGATGTGAGTGCTGGGCATGCCTTTTTGAAAGGATGAGGTCAGATGTAAGAGTTGGGCAGGTCATTTTGACTTAAGTGTCAAATATAAGCACTGATGAAGACCTACATAAAGGGTACGCCTATAGGATTGACTCTGTATAACTTCCTGTGATGAGAATAATCAAGATAGCACCATTCTGAGACAACATGTGATGATGATCAAGACTTGATGATGATCTAGATCAGGTGATGATCCAGATCATATGATGATCTAGATGTGATGATGATTCAGACTTGATGACGATCTAGATCAAGTGATGATCTAGATGTGATGATAATCCAGCAGTGATGATCTAGTAGTCGTGATGATGCAGATCCCATGATGAAGAAGACTTGAAGAAGAAGATGACTTGAAGACTCGAAGAAGAAGAATACTTGAACATGAAGAAGACTTGAAGATGAAGAAGACTTGAAGACTAAGAAGACTTGAAGATGAAGATGACAAGATGATCCAGTCAATACAGAGAAGAAGAACAGTGCTAAAAATTGTGTCCAAAGAATACCTTCCTAGTTAAGAGGGAGGGTTGTTGTATTTGTAACTTCAGAATGTATTCATCTATGTATCTTATGTCATGCTCCGATGTTCCGATCAGGAGGATCCATAATGTAAAAAATTCATGTCAATTCATTGTGGGTAACCCTCCTATTGTCTAAGGGTTAAAGTCCCCACAGTTCCAGGGCACTAGGGTTATTGGACTCACCTAGTGAAGTCGGCCCTAGTAGGGTTTTAGTCATGCTGGGAAGTAGTATAAATAGAGAGTTAATCTCTCTATATTTAACAGACATCTCATACACACTCAAGTGTAGTGCATAGTTGAGAAGGAGAAGACATTGGGGCTAGATAAAAAGAAGGTTATTGCTATTAGGAGATCATCGTACCGATTTGGGATTTTTTATTTTGGTGCTTATTATATCTCTAAGGAAGTTGCAGGGTTTTCTCCATTTATGGTTTCCCTAAGGAAAAAAACTGTGTTCATTGTCTCTTGTGTTTGATTGTTGTGCTTGTTATTCTCTCAGTTAAAGATCCTAATAATGCTAGCTTAATGTTAAAAATCTAACAAAATAAGCATGCTAGATGTACAGTTTGACCTCAGTGGAATAGGTTAAAGGATAACGTTGATCAACGGTTCATATTTATGAAGAATACAATCAAGGGATAATAGAGGATATGCTAATGAAAGGTCTATGTTATTCATATTCTGGATGATAGTGGTAAATGAAGGAGAGGAGCTATAGTGGAAAACAAAGAGAGGATAGATATGCGGTGATAAATAGTTCCATTGTTGAAAGGTACAGAGATGATAAGGACATGTAGGGTAGTGGGATTAGAAATGCAAGCTTAACCAATGATCAAAATTGACAGTTCAAGATAAAGAGGGAATAGATATATGAACAAAGAAGGATTCACCTAGGAAAGATGCATGAAACATAGTAAAGGATTCGATCGTATAAAATACTATACAAGGTAAGGAACATGGATGAGAATTATTTGTCTTTTGTACATTAAAATAAGAAATCTCTATTGCGTCGAAAAATCCAACTCAGAATTATTCTCATCCTCCAGTCATTTTACGAGGTAAGCCACTTTTCACCCACCAAAAAGTATTTAAGAATGGAAAGTGGAGGGGAAATAGAAGCTCAAACCTTATAATTCCATATAGTTGAAAAGGTATTTGAAGACATGGATAATGATTTTTTTGATACTCTGTTGTATTTTGTCTCTATTAACCAGTTGAAAAACAACATAAAATATTTTGAGGAACATGGTATAGAATTGGTCTTGGTAGCTCCCATTTTCACTTTTTCTGTCTAGAACAAACCCTAAATTTTCCATATTTTGTTGAGTGGTGTGCATTGAATTATTAGTTTTTTGAAAGAGTGATTATGGACTCGATGAACACCAAAATTTTGTGTCCTGTAAATGTTTTAGTTGTGTGTGATTCAATTGCAATCCCTTCCTCATTTACCCAATTTCAAGAATATTTTAATGAATAAAACCTAATTTATTCTTTCCATCAAGAAATCTTTGAACATAAAAAGTCCTTCTTCATTACTTGTTTGAGGTCAGATGTGTCTCTGCAAAATTAGTCTTTTCCTATAGATAGAAACCTTTTCAATGAAGAAAATAAATTGGTTATTTCATTAATAAGTTAATTTTTAGGTCTAGATAATGATAGTTATGTTACTAAGTTGTTAATGAGTCTCATTCAAAATAAGCACAAGTCTATATGAATCCCATTCATCCCAGTCAGTTTGTCTTAAATTTGATGAATTCCTAGCTGATATTTTTCACTCTTAGCTAGAGAAATTTCCATAGTACAAAGCACTTAAGGATTCAATCTTATTTGGTCATGATGTTTCTATTCTTTAATGAAGAGAATTTTCAATTGCCTCGGATGGTATTAATAAAGGAAATCAACAGAAACCTCTTCAAGTATATGAACTTCTTAATGAAATAGTTTTATAAATTATTTTTCCAAGTCAAGCTACCTAGGGTACTACCAATCATGAAGGAATCTTTATAGTTTGCACTTGATAAAAATATTTTTGATTGGTTCTTATTGGAGAATCATATGATTATTAGGAAATATGGATTCACTCATGAGACTTATATCTTACCTTCATTCCTCAATCCAATGATTTTTTCATTGGAATTAGTAAGATATAAGCTAGTAGTTGAGAACTGACATTTTTAAGTTTTAGGAAGGCTTCACAGATTAAATTCCCTTGGTGATTGGACCTTTCATCATTAAGAGAAAGGTTGCATTTCCCGAGATATAAATCTTGCTGAAAGAGATTGGATTTCAAATGATCACTGCAATAAATTATGATCCCAACCATATCATCTCAATAAGGAAACATGTAAACAAGAAGAAACCTTTTGAACATCAAGAATTTGAAGGCTTAGCTGAAAAGGAAAATTGGTTAGATTATCCTTCACCAATGTAGAATGAAGATTATATGTAGCAAGATTATACATCACCAGCATAAGATATTAGTCTCACATAATAGGATCCATTGGAATTCATTCAAAAGTGATTACTCCTATTGGAACTCATTCAGAATTGACTAATAAAAGAAATTTTTTAGATGGAATGGACATAAAGCAAGAAGATAGTTCAATAACATCAAAGAAAAAAAAAATTGAAGTCGAAGGAGAGCTGGTAGAAGTAAAAAATAAGGGAGGAAAGAATAAAGAGATGAAATTAAAAGGTCCATCATTTGACGTAAAAAAGTATGCTTTTTCTCGGACTCCTAAAGGATCTACTGATAAATTTAAGACCAGGGATGAATTATTTGAAAAATACAAAGATAGCAGATATGCATCCTTGGTTGAGTCTCTGAAATTGTATGTGGATGTAAGGAAAATATGAAGAAAAGATGTATATTTAGTCATTGTTAAGAATCATGATCAAAATACCTTAAATTTAACAGTGGCTACTAAGAACAGGGTGGTTGAGATGAGATTAAATTTAGAAAAAATTTATGTTCCAGACATTATTCATTTACATAAAAACTAGAGAAGTCATATACAGTAATTTGTTGAATCCTTCTTTGAAGGATTCTAGATTGCAATCCACCAAGAAAAAGACTGAAAATCAATTGTGATAAATAGGGGTGGAGAATAAAGCACACCTACGACAAATAAAGAAACTTCAGGGAGATTTGTTGACTGTTTATAGTGAAACAAATAAGGGAGAATAAACTTTTAAGTTTCCTACAGAAAAATAAAGATCCAATTATTCAAGAAAAAAGTAAAAATTCATGTTACTCAGCTCATTCAAGTGTCATAGCTAACAGATCTAGAAAAAGAAAAAGAGACACTGAATGATGAATTAAGTAATTGTAAGGCTAATATTTTGAAGTTTGCAGATGAGAAAAAGGAATGGGAAAATATAAAATTCTTTTAATAGATAATATAAATATCCTTAAGAAAAAATAGGGTTATTTGGAGAAGGAAATAGAAGAAAGCAAAAAAGAACCTAAGGTACAGTAAATTCCACCTTCTGTACATAAAATATGAGGAATCCATTGTGTAGTCCATGTCATAGGTAAGCTTGAGAGATTTAGAAATTGTTGGCATAAAGAATCAAAATAAAATCCCGGAGAATGCAACTTTAAAGAAGGAAGAGGAAAGGAAGGCCATGGAAAATAAGTGTAAAATCCTTCTACATAAAAATGCCTCATTGATAAATAAATTGACTGGGCAGTTTCCAATACAAGGAAAAAAACATATTATTTGGGATATGATTACAACAGAAGGTGGGAAGCTTAGGACTTATTTAAATTACATCTTGAAAAAGGAAACTGTCATACATACTGCTAGACAAAGTTGTACAATAATAAAGGATACTTTAAATAAGAAGCCTATAGATATAGCAAACAATGCAGTCAATTTTCTAAATGGTGTGTTAGAAGATGATTTGAAAAATATGGGAATCAAAGACACAATTTCAGTAATTACTTGGGAAGGAAAAGTAGTTGGAAAGCGTCAAAATTTAGACACTATACAAGCTAAAATAGACATTATGTAGCATCAGGTTAAAATGTTCAATTGGGTTATTTACACCATTGTTTAAATTGGGTTTACCTTATTTATCGGAATAAAATGGTAAACTTATACCTTAGGTGGAATATCATGCTCAATTAGTCAAGTGTAGGTTGGATCACAAAACGTTTCAGGATATGCAACAATCTCTATCTGGAAAAATAATAGTTGAAAAGTTATCTGTGGATTTTGAAATATTAGATACTTTCATAGATACATGTACTCAACTGCAAGCAATATCCTACCCGGACTATGTGGAATTGATGGTACTTGTAAAGGAAATGACCATCTTGGAGCTGCTAGCTACTGATCAACGGAAGACAGTTGAGAAATTTGGAAAGACAAATTACAGGTTACGTGAGTGAATAATTTTTTAAGACTGTCGAAGATTAATTTAGTAGATTTTGTAATTTAGTTCTGAGCAGTTAAGTTATTTAGGGAGGAAACTGATAGATATAATAAGGAAATTATGTTGTCTATTTTTAGTATATAGGTAGTTATCATCTTATGGAGCATGTTTTTGTATTTAAGCAAGATTTTACCATTAACAAGGGTTGGAACCCGTTAGATAAATTGATATTGTACTACAAAGATCAAAACATTAATAAAATTTCAGATATTGGGTTATTCTCTTTGTAGTATTTACTTTCCCATTCTTGTATGTGCATGTGTTTCATGCTAATATTCCATTATGTTAGTTGTTTCATACTTGAATGAGCTTATATTGGATTGTAATTGATAGTCATATGATTTGGTCCATTGATTTCAAGGATTCACCAAACTATTCTTATAAAGTTAATATTGGATTCATCCTTGTTATATGCCCATATTAATGGATTGTTCTAAAATTCATGTTTTAACATTAGACAACTAGCTTTTTTAGAGTGAAGAAGTAGCTACTTTGCCTCTATTTAAACTCTTTTGCAATAGAACTGTTAATGCTTGTTATCATTATGACTCCATGCCCAATGAACACCTATTTCAGCCACATACATTATTAAATCTTATTTCTTTGAAAATATTTATTGCATATGAGTCAAACTATTCAGAGATCCCTCTCTTGATAGAAAGAAGCCACCTTTCTTCCTAAAGATTGGTTTTTTGGTTACCTTGGGATTATGCTTTCACAATTGGGGGTAAATTCTAAGTGCTAAAATGTTGTTTTCTTTAATTTAGAATTTTCGTTCTTTTTATGAATCTATTATTTATCTCAAGTTCGGTTTGCAGTTTCTGAATTTCTTGCTCCTTTTGTAACGTCCCCGACCCTCCGACCGATGAAGATGACACTACCAAACAAACAAAAACCATTGGGAAAATAGCCCCATGAAGATGAACATACATATAATGCTGATATAAAATGCTTAGAACATAAAACATGCTAAGATGCATAAAACATATAAGGATGCGTAGTTACTCAACACACAGTAGAAGCAAACATATACATTCCAACATCAACATGTTCATCATTATGATTCATTAGACATTAGACAGTAAATGTAAATGTAGAAGAAAAATTGACAAGAATGCTTATCTTATAAATATCTCGTCCCGCAACCAGTTATGCCGCTGCAACATTCCACCCAACCATAGGCCAACATGCTCATCAATCTCTCAGCAACACTACCACCCCCGATATGGGAATGATTCCTCAAGGAATAAGCGTCAAAGAAGGCTTACACATAGCCAAGGTACACAAATCATCCAATCCCACACAGTAGGGTGTATCAATTCGTCAAGGAGATAGGAAAGGCTAAATGCTAAGCTGGTGGTATCAATGGATATCTAAGGATGCGTACACCAGATCTAACCTAACTTCTAAGACATCCACACACCCAACACTAGGGATCAGTCATTTATCTACTTCCTAGTCCCTCAGGCCCTGACTTCCCTTCCCAATACTCTTCAAGGGTTGTGGAGAAGAAAGCCAGCAGTTGAACTTTGTCTGAGTGGCTCCCAAACACTAGGTTTCTCAAGCATACTCAACCTCTATTCCCACTCTAAATAGTTTGAAGACCAACCACTGCATACCCATAGTAAAAAAAGCAGTTCACAGCTCTGTGAAGAAGATAAAGACAACAGGGTGACAACCCCAAATGAAAGGGTGAACACAAATCAAGTTAGACAAGATGATTCAGAGTTGTTCTTGGCCCTAGCATGGACAAAACAACTCAGTGGCAGCCAAAATGTGATTGCATTCATAGCAACGAACAACATGGGGGAAAACCACAACAAGGCATAGTTTCAAGGGAAGAATAGCAACCGATCTCATGGCTATTTTATGGAAACATTACATAGCCCAAAAATGGGAGATAAGTCTGATTCTCAATCCTGGACATGGAAAAAATAGGTACACACACCACAAATCCGTGAGAATGACACACATACACACAACCCCTAGGTGTGAATGGCTTACATAGTCCGATAATGGAGAAAGAGGGATGAATCTCTACTTGAACAGGAGGGAAAAATGTATCCACAGATCAGCAATCGGTAAGAGAAGGAAGAGATAACCCCCACACGAAGAATCATAATCCTTTTATCTCAGTTCTGCATGAGGAAGACCATTTGAACCCTGCATGTGAGAAGGTGAACAGAGCAAAAATGTCTCTGCATGAGAGTGAATAGAATGAATGAGAGAGTGGCGTAGTGGTGTTTCTCTTTCCCACATAAATGTGGAGATGTGACTGGTGGAGTGTGCATGTGGCAAAGACTGACAGTCTTTCCACCCTCCACTTCCCAACAATAACTTCCTAAACTACTCAGTAGAACATTTAAGGTGGTAGTTGGAAGATACAAGGAAAGGTGAGTAAAACAAAACAAAGGTGGCAACACATGGCTTTCCCCCCATTGGCTCAAGGTTTAACATCCCCCCCTCCTCCACCTTAGGAATAATGCCCTTTTCATTTAACATTGCACCATCGTAGATGGCTGTAGGTTTATTTTAATTAATGTGCATATTTACGTGATTCCAAAACCATAATGTGTCAGATAGCACAATATATCATCGGCAATGATCCCTATTGCCGAAACATACAGAACCAAATCGATGGTGGGGCTTTTGCCTTTAGCTCCTCACCATGATTAATTACAATATATACATCATGTACCTTTAATGCAAATGGGGTCAAAATCGGGGTATTACACCTTTTCTCTTAGTCGTCTTTTATTTTCATCAAGTGATCTTTTGTACTCAAGATGTGTTTCATTGAGCATGATTTGAACATTGTTGTGATGTTCCTTTATCATTCGATAGGTTTCATCACATTGTCATTGAAGTTTGTGTAGTTCATCTTTTAGCAACATAAATACTTTGGTTGACTTAGCAACGTCCTTCCTTTTTTCTTCTGTCGTACCTTCCAATTTATTTCTTATAAGAGATATTTATTTGGATAGATTTGGGTTTTCTATTGTGGATTGCTTCAGTTTACCTTCACGTGCATTGATCTCAAGTAGTTTTTTTTACAATGTTCAACCATTTCGTGCAATTGAGGAATGCTACTAATGTTTTTTATTCTTTCTTTTATTTGTAGTGTCTGCATGACAATGGCCGCTCCTCGTTTTACATATTCTATAGTATTTATTTGTGTGCGAATGATGTCTTTTGATTGCATGATTGAAGGATTCTTTTTACTTTCATTTTCTCATAGTGATGATGCTTCACCCATATTTGCATTGGATTAGTCTTCTAGAGGTTAGTCTATTTACTGAAGAAAACCACTTTGATACCAATTGTTTGTAATACATTATTACTGGGAGGGGGGTGAATAAATAATTTCCCATATATGTACAATTTATGTATATTTTCATATTTAGAAAAATCACACCAATCAATAGAACATTAGGAAAATGTATAAGAAAAAATTCACACACACACACACACACACATATATAACTCAATGGGAAATTACAGTCTTTGATCATGAGCACCCACTCATTTTTTATGCTCACTTTATCTCAAGTTAAACTTGTAGTCTACTCGCACCAACCTACAAAATATTCTACCTATGTAACCATCCACTTAGACAAATATCATTATGGTCGCACAAACT
Source organism: Pseudotsuga menziesii (assembly GCA_001517045.1). NCBI lineage: Eukaryota > Viridiplantae > Streptophyta > Pinopsida > Pinales > Pinaceae > Pseudotsuga > Pseudotsuga menziesii. The sequence continues at coordinate 93,294 of LPNX011037533.1, read as the reverse complement.
ACGAATTGCATCTTCAAGACCTAACCTAGGGAACAATTGTGCTCTTCGGGTGTAGAAGTTACAACTTTCTTTCATTTTGCAACACCCATTATAAGGATATTGCGATCCCCTCAATTTTATCTGCACCCATAGAAAGGATATTGTTACACCCTGATAGGTCTACAACACCCACTAGAAGGATGTTTAAGCCCCCTAATCCTTGCCCCTTCCTACCTCTCTGATATGAAATGTGATTGTATGGAAAGTATAAAAATATTTTTCCTTCAAAATTTGCAACTACTAAATTATTTTGATTTACATTTGCATATATTTGTCACCAGTTTCCCAAAAAAATCCAGATCTCTCTTCCTCCTCAAATTACACAACTATCGCAATCTTAGATCCATGTCAGACAGTTGTCCAAGACAATTTAAATATTTGTCTGTAAGTCTACTTCTATATTTTTGTTAGAACTCTCGTCAAAATACATCTACGTATTTCCACGTCGGGACTTTCTGCAAAATACGTATGTGCCTTTCCATGTCAGGAATTTCTTCAAAATATGTTTGTTTCTTTCCACGTCAGACCTTTCTGCAAAATATGTATGCGTCCTTCGATGTCAAACATTTTTCAAAATGCAATGTACAACAATATCAATGATTTACATATTCTCAATTGATCTGCATCTATTATTATAGAAGACTCTCAACACATTTTTACTTGTTGTTCATACATTCATATTTTGGGTATCCTATCAACGAGTGCTACTTATTTCTCACTATGGCTTTGCTCTAAAAGAATATTCATCTATGATCAATGAGTCATTGATACCCTGAAAAAAAAAACTCTGAATCTTGTCAAACAATTAGATATTCATCTTCCACAAGCTTTCTTCACCACATTCATATCGTTTTTATTTTTAATATTTTTTACTCAAGAGATGTGTTCACTTTGTAAATTTCATTTACTTCGAATATATTTTTGTTGTATTGTGTCTTCAAAAAGTTTGTGTTGGGGTGCCACTTTTGCACTTTATCTTAGTGGTTTAAGATGCACAAATGCCAACACATTTGTGAGATTTTTGCACACATAATTTTCTTAATTTACAAATTGCATACTTCTGGTTATTTACAATTGTTTTTTATGCACATGAATATGTGTGCAAATGCAGCCAATATAAAACTTTCATGCATATTTGCAAATATAAGAATACACACATACAAAATCATACAAAAACATTCAAGAACATCAATTCGCATTTATCTTTTCATTATATGTATTTGACGTCAATGACAATACATCAACATACCCCATGATGATCATATCCTTCATTATGGCCAAGGATTGGTTTGGTTCATTTGAGATGGTAGTTATGCCCAAAATGGAAGGGCATACCATTTGGAAGGATATTGCATTGGTTGCAGGTCCTGAAATTGTGTAAACTTATTATTATACTAATACATATTAATACAATGTTTAGTGTTCATAGATTTAACTTAAAATAGATGTGAAAATAGAAGTGGGATCCACATCAATTGCATGAATTCAAAACAAGCTCATCACTTGATTGGGGAATAATCAAGGGGATGATTAACATCTTCCACATCCTTAGCTTTTGGTCTTCCATTGATCAACACATAATCCAAAAAGAAAGATAAATAATCCATCGTTCCAATATATATATACCAAATTAATAATATCTAAGACAAAAACACAACATAATAATAATCAATACTACCATTAAAATATTGTGAAATGGGTGAAGAATTTTAAATCTGTAGATATTTCTTATTAAATATAATTGAAAATATTTAACACAAACAAAAGTAAACTATAACAATTTAAATTAAAAAAATAATAATAAATTAAAATAAACTATAAAGAGTTAAAAAGGAACAATTTCAATGTTTGATGATGACTACATTGAAAGGTTTATTGTCATCATCAAACATAATTGGATCAACAATCTTTGTTGGGATTACATAATCACTGGCTGCCTCATACTCAAAGTCTTCTTGACTGTCTTGGAGTTCACTATGGGATTCCTGGTGCTTTGCGTTACTTGCAAAGTCACCTTCTTCTACAATTGGTTCTTCACTAAATACTTCTTTCAGTATATTTCATGCTCATTTTGGAGTAACAACTTCTACAATATAATGAACCACTTCATTGTGGGATTCTTGGTGCTTTGCATGACATGCAAAGTCACTTTCTTATACATCTGGTTCTTCACTATGAAACATCTTTTAGTATAATCCATGCTCTTTTTGGAGTATCAACTTCTGCAATATAATGAAATAGTGAATAGTCTATATTGTCTTGTATGAGACAAGGAAACAACTTTCCTTCTTTATTTTTGGAACCGAGTCAAAGCCTTAAGTGAATCTTGATCTCTAGGATCTTCTTCAACTATGAAATGCTACAAATCTTGTATTTTTAACAAATTAATTACTTTGACTTCCCATATAGCATAGTCATCGCCATGAAAGGTATACCATAAACCTTTTGGTGTTAACATATTTGTTACCTCTTCAATCTCTTCTGGTAGTGCTTCTGGTAGCTTCATCATCAAGAATCGAGATTATTCAATTTTCTTTGATCTTCTACAATATTCTTGTCTCGATCACAACCTCGAATAATATCAGATATATGTTTGTGTGTGCTTTCAACTATGTGAAAATTCTTACCCAAAAACAAAAGTAAATGGATCACTCCATTGGCTTTGATACCATGATGAAAAGAACAAAATATAGAAGACAAAAATAGTATGGGAGTATTGATTGCCTTCTCATTATTAAGCACCAACTTATATAGAGATTCAACAGAACAATACTATGGGTAAATACCATAGGTCAGAAAATACTATGGGTCACTCAACTAGCCAACTAATTAGCCAACTAACAAACTAAATAATGCACTATTGATAGTGGTCCGTTGAGATTACAATTCTTAACATATTGCATACCTAAGGGTAATTGAAAATCTTAGCTTGGGTGAAGCGGATCGGAAGGTTTATGTTTTTCAATTTTAATGCAGGATCTAGATTTTGACTCTCACCAATATTTAACAATTTCACTATTTTTATTTATAAGAGGATTATTACACTTTATGCAATACAAGATCTGAACTACTCTTTTTCATAATATCCTTTCAATATTTGTCCTTTTATATTGACCAGATGGCTTAATAGATTTTCCATGTGGAGTTTCATATGTAAGATGTATAGTGGAAGCCCCTTGATGAATATGTTCACACTCTTGTTTAACTTAACCATCATTCAACAATTTTTTAACCCGTAGAAAGTTATCAAAAAATAACAATGGATCACCCTCTAATTTTTGCTATTGGAAAATCATTGTATCATTTTAAGCTACATCTTGACCTTTAATATGACTTGATTCTTGAACTAGAGGTTTAAACTCACTCTCTATAGAATCGGGATTATCAAAGACATCCTCTACCTGTCACTATATGGTTTATCAGATGTATGTATGGGATCTCAAATCTGCACATCACTAAGGCCTTGACCTAGACCTTCGATGGACAGAGGGCTCGATTTCACACCCAGATTTCCTTGGGCCATCTTGTGCATATAGGATAGTTTCTAAAGGGTTCAAGTCACTTTGATTTGCTTTACAATAATCTCAAGAATTTCTTTGACAATTTCTTCAAGGAAAACAATGTCATCAGTTATAATGCTATGCCCCTCAACCTATGGTTGAGACTTACACATATCATTCAAAGAGGCAGAGGTAGGGCAATGCTGGCCTGCAAATTCTATGTTATATGGGGATAGAGCTATGAGGAACTATGAATACAACAGGATTGATGAATACTTGAATAATGAAGGATTCAACAAAATTCTAAGTGAGCCACCATTCTATACAAAGATAAACCAAGAAGGTCAAATCATTGATTGTTTGCTTATATATGGATGATTTGATCTTCACTGAAGATGTTTCAGTAGATGAGTTAAGAAATCCATGAAAACAGAATTTGAGATGACTAATTTAGGAATGCTGAAATATTTTATTGATATTGAAGTAACACAATCTGAATATGGTATTTTTGTTAATAAATCTAAGTATGCAAATGATGTGTTGAAAAGATTCATAATGATGGATTGTAATCCAGTTGTAACTCCAATTGCAACTAGCATAAAAATATGTAAGGGGGATGATGGGTCAAAATTTGATCCAACGTTGTATAAGACACTTGTAGGAAGTCTCATGTACTTAACTGGAACAAGACCCGATATAATGTTTGCAGTAAGTTTACCCACTCGCAAGCTGGAAAGAGGATTCTAAGATATATTGTTGGAACAACAAATTTTGGTATCTAGTATACATCAAATTCAAGTTTTAATTTAATTAGATATACTGACATTTATTTTGCAGTTTCTATAGATGATGTAAAGAGTACATATGGAGATGTATTTAGTTTTGGATCGGGATCAATAGCATGGGCTTCAAAGAAGCAACCCATGATGAAATTATCCTTGGCTTAGGAAGAGTATGTTGCAGCAACAACAACTGCATGTCAACCTCTGTGGAGGAGTGTCATGTTCCAAAGTTTTCATTGGGTTACAATGGCCTAATAACATTTTCCATATTGATGAGATTTTGTCAAATTGATGCTAAGGGTCAAATAATTGCCAAGGAGGAAAATTACTAGCTTCCTAGGTTGGGGATGGAAGCTTTGGGTTTTGGAATAAGGGGGAAAATAAATGATGTTTGAACATTATAATGGAATAAATATTTAATAAAGGATCTAAATAAATAAATACAAGGAAAAATCAAAGTGGAAATTGATCATGGAGACACCTGGAGACTATGGGCCCACACAAGCTAGAAATTGTGTACCACATGGAATCCTCCTCTTGCAATTTCAAATTCATGGGAAGCCTAAAGGTTCTTGTATGAGTTATAAGGCTAATAAACTTGTCCATATGCATCATAGGTATAATTTGGAATAAAATGTAACTTACATGGGAGAGGAAGAGTCATTTTGGAGCTAGTGAGAGACTTGTACTGGATTCCCTAGCTCTATGACAACAATGATGAAGATGATATGGAACCTATGACACAAATCATATATGAAGGCTGAAATATGACATATGACATTATAGGTCTAAATATAGCATCCAAGAGGGCTCTGGTATGAGTTGGGGAAGCTCAATGGGTTCCTAATCAAATTGGGGGAAGATGGAAGGCTAGGAAAGGGAGGACACATGGAAAATCTTGATCCCACACCCAAATTCAAATAGGATTGATTTTTTGGATGGATTTGAAACCTTATAAGGATAATGAATTTTATAAAATAAAGGAATAAACCAAGATACTATATTTTGTTCATTTGATAAATCATCATTTGTGAATTGTAAGAGCTAGTGGATGGCTAGTTTTCTTTCCTGTGCGATTTTTGAGGGTGAAAGATTCCCGTCCAAGTTGGTGTTTGAAAAGGACACTCAGGTATGTCATCGATATCTAATGGAGTTGTATTTTAAGGTTTAATATCTAGGGAAACTCATGGTTTCTTCTATTGTGGCACTTTCTCTCAACCATTTCCAATTTTTATTGCGTATTCTTGCTCATGGAGAGATTATCCTAGTCTATTATTGATTGTAATAAGTTCCATATTCTCTGTTCTTGATTCTCAAAAATTATTAGGTCGAAACACCCAATATTTGTATGTCAAAATGACTTTTAATGAGCAAACAATGACCACTTCCCCACTATATTGATGTATTCCATGGTAATACTGATTATTTCAAATGGAAGAATCTCTATATGATATATTTATGATGAATTGACTGTAATTAATTTGTATTAAAATTTTCATGTTCATTTATTAATAATTTGAATCCATTTTACTCAGTTTAATTGCATTTGGAGAAGATTTGGTGTTTTTTCCCCAAGGGTTGAAATAGTGATTTTGTAGTTGTTTGGGAGAGGGTCATAACAACCTATATAAACTAAAAAATGATGCATATGATACATTAAACATGTTATTTACACATTTACTCTGTTCAAAAATTTTATTTGGGTTGGGAGCATTTGAGAAGCGATTTCCAACATTTACCCGAGGGGGATTGGAATCCCAATTCGCTAGTAAATACTCCTAGTTTGATCAGAATATGAAACAAGTTTTCAGAATTAATTGGAAGGCCATAATTAATCCTTTAAAATAATATTCAGGTATTAATATAATTCATACACCCTCTAATAATATTTGGGAGCATTTGGGAGAATTTGGAGACCTAGACATCAAAACTAGTCAAAGGTCGAAATAGGGAAAAAAGTGAAAAATTGGTCATTGTAATAAAATTTGAAAAAGGGATATTATAGTGGTATAAGAGCATGATATTGTCCCATGAAATGGTATTATATTTATGAGGAAAATAATTCATGGACCACCATTATATATTGAAACCCAACATTTGTTTTGTTGAAGAGGAAACTATGACTAGGGATGAAAAGGGAACCTCATATGATGGTAAGAAGCATATAAAAATCATGGAACCTATATTTGAAGACATGATAAAGACTATTATGAAAGGATTCAAATTTTTGGCTCTCCAAGGTTGGAGAAAATATATTGATCTTAACAAAACCAAGGGGGAAAATGCATCAGCTTGCTTGAAGAAGCAAAAGGAGGAGACCTATGAGCCACCTAGTTTTGAAAGAACTGAAGTAGAAGAAGTAGTACATGAAGAGGATCAAAATTCACTCGCAATTCACTCTGAAGTATATGAAGAGACATAACATGATTATGAAGAAGTTTCTATTTAAAATACTAAAGATCATATCGAGACACATTCTACCTTGGAAATGAAACAAAGAGCATATTCTGATGGATGCTTAAACTATGAAGGAGTACCTATTGATGGGTGCAAGAAACTCTATGTTGGTGACATAGAGATCAGATTTCAAAAAAACATTTCAAGCCAAATTTATAATCAACATGAAAATGAAGACCTTGTAGCAGTTGAAGAAGAAAGAAGATCAACTTCTCAATCACTGCTTGAGTTTCTTGAAGTTGGTCCAAGAAAGAAGAAAGAACATGAGGAGGTTCATTTGCAAGAGCCTCATTTTATTGAATAATATTTAAATATTAATGAAAATAATATCCAAGAGGCCCTTAGAATACTACATGACACTAAATCAGTGGTCTCAAATTCTTGTTGGAAAATTTCTTCACTGGAAGATCCATCCTTCCTTCAAGACATGGAGAAGATTCAAAGAGCAATGTGCAACATTGAAGGTAATTTCATGTCTTTGATTTTTGATTGAAACAATTTAGTTTAGTTTAATGAATTTTACATGAAGCATACTTGAATAGTAATGAGGGTATTCATAATATCCAAATTCAAAATGAGCAACTTCTAGAGAGGCTACAAGATACTTGTTCTTCCTCCCATGTTTCATATGTTCATATGGTAGATTTCTTGGAGTATTCTCATGACATGGTGGATCATGAGAAATGTACAAATTTGAATGTTATTGATGTGTTTGAAGATGAAATTTAGGATATCCAAACACTTTATGTGGTGGAAGAGGAACTTGAATCGTCTATTGATGAAGGTTATGCAATTTTTAAAGAAGATCATGATTCCTCTACATTGGAACCAATCTATGAAAAAGGTTTCACACTTTTAAAGGAGCTTCATGATACTACCCATATGGATCTTTCCCATGATGAAACCTATGTGATTTTTGATTATTTGGGTCAATTAGTTCATTCTCCTACATCCAACAATTACATGTTTTGCAACATTACTAAGTATTGGTGAAAGGGTTCATTTTGATGGTGCCACATGAGGAGTATGGAACTCCTAGATTTAATTTTTATGATGACATGGTTGGAGCACAATATTATTCACATTTTCAACATCATCTTTTGTTACTTTATGATGATGCACATCTACATGGTTGCACCTATGATATGCATTTGAGTCACTTGAAAACTCATGGTTTTTCTTGCTCAACACTTGGTTCATTTGATGTTGGAGGAACTTCATCCAACACTGGGGTGAACAGATTTATGATTGGATAACATTTTTGTTTCCAACCACATAATTGGCTATATATTTATGATTCTCTCATTCATGGATGTATGGGTGAGACTTCTTTGAGTCATTTGAAGTCTCCTTGTTTTTTCTGCTCATTATTTGGTTCATATTTTAGTGGAGATTCTTCATTCACTTCTTCGATGAAAGAATACATGGGTGAATATTTTGATGCATATAAAATCCTTTTGAAGAAGAATTATAGGACATGGGATCCTCACCTATGTCATTGGAGCAGATTTGATTGGTCACTTGAAGCTTGTATGCACTTGGAAAATGGTGGTCTACTTACTTGGAGCTATAAACACTTTCATGATTTTTTGATGAGGCACCTCCGTAATGTACATTTTTATTATGTTGTAATGCACTTTGATGACATATGCACTAGTATAAAATGAGAAATTAATGACTAAAAAATGACTAAAATCAGGATATAAACGACTATTTTTGAGTTGATGACTAATAGCAGCAATTTCCACTATCTTATAGCTAGTCGTATTTCACTCATCATTAATAGATTGAATTAGTAGTCATTGATTTAGTGATTGATAAACAATGATTTAGTCATTGATAGACAATGCTTTAGTCATTGATAGTCAATGATTTAATCATTGATTTAGTCATTGTTTTAGTCATTGATAGTTAATGATTTAGTCATTGTTTTAGTCATTGATAGTTAATGATTTAGTCATTGATTTAGTCACAGATTTAGTCATTGATTTAGTCACTGAGTTAGTCATTGATTTAGTCATTGATTTAGCCACTAATTTAACTACTAATTGCAACCATTAATGACCAAATATATGGCTAAATAAACTACTAGATCTTCAAGGGGGATTGGATACCTGTGTAGAGTTTTAGTTCTCGACGCGTTTCGGACTGCATAGTTGAGTCCATCTTCAGGAGAAAGCATATCTCAAATAAAAGCTGCACGGATTTTTAATATTTATATTGCTTTGTTATGATCTTCCGTTTAATTTTTGAGAGCCAACTTTAATTCATAAGTGTCAATGTACTATGACCTTACTGTCTCTACATCTTTTTAAAAATGTTAGTCGTGCAGTTTCTTTCGAAATATTAATCCTCTTCTTCTCCAGTTGCTGAAGTTTACCCAGCGTTTCCCTTCCATGTAGGGATCTGATGGTTTCATTAAGGCTTTCACAGGTTGCAGTTATCTTCAAGGGGGATTAGATACCTGTGTAGAGTTTTAGTTCTCGACGCGTTTCGGACTGCATAGTTGAGTCCATCTTCAGGAGAAAGCATATCTCAAATAAAAGCTGCACGAATTTTTAATATTTATATTGCTTTGTTATGAGCTTCTCAAAAATTAAACGGAAGATCATAACAAAGCAATATAAATATTAAAAATTCGTGCAGCTTTTATTTGAGATATCCTTTCTCCTGAAGATGGACTCAACTATGCAGTCCGAAACGCGTCGAGAACTAAAACTCTACACAGGTATCCAATCCCCCTTGAAGATAACTGCAACCTGTGAAAGCCTTAATGAAACCATCAGATCCCTACATGGAAGGGAAACGCTGGGTAAACTTCAGCAACTAGAGAAGAAGAGGATTAATATTTCGAAAGAAACTGCACGACTAACATTTTTAAAAAGATGTAGAGACAGTAAGGTCATAGTACATTGACACTTATGAATTAAAGTCGGCTCTCAAAAATTAAACGGAAGATCATAACAAAGCAATATAAATATTAAAAATTCGTGCAGCTTTTATTTGAGATATGCTTTCTCCTGAAGATGGACTCAACTATGCAGTCCGAAACGCGTCGAGAACTAAAACTCTACACAGGTATCCAATCCCCCTTGAAGATAACTGCAACCTGTGAAAGCCTTAATGAAACTACTAGATGTTAACATATTAATTACTAATCTAAATACAACTAAGATACGGGAAATTAGCTACTAATAGTCATATATATGCGAATTTAGTCATTTTTGTAGTCACAAATTTATGATAGGGCATGGAGGAATCGAACCACCAACCTCCTACTTATAATTATTACTATTACAACTTACCAGTAACTAGTATTTATGATAAACTAATTCCTGAGAGCTATGTACGATTTTCCCTATAACTAATGCTAATAAAAATACTACAAATACTCTTACCAAAGAGATTTAGTGATGAGTACCTCTTCCCATTCTTCATCATTATCATTCTCATAGTCCAAATAAGAGTCATTTCTAAAAGGATTTCGGAGCCCAATGCCATCACTGCATCAAAAACAAAGAGTCATAAACAAAAATTTCCATCTTGTCTACTACAATATTAAGAAGCCACAAGCTTCAAGGTGTTTCAGATGTTCCTCATCATGGGATATCAAAATTAAAACACAACATGTTGCTTTGATAATTAATAAACTTAAAATTATGCAAAGTATATTCACCTTTTCTTTGAGAAGGTTCCATAATAAGCAAGTCTATGGTTGTGATCAAACTGCAAAAGGTTTCTTCTCTTATTGTGAAGCCTATTTTAGCTTTAAATCAAGTGATAAAAATTCTAAGAGCTAGGCAGATTCAGAAACTTATTGCTAATGGAGACTCAATGATTATCATTTGCAAAATTAGACACTTGACTCCCTATGCATTGTAATGTGTTGAAAAAATTATCTCTAGACCTAGAATTCAAATAATTACAAGTATTTTGACTTGGGGAATTGCAAGTATTGCAAGTATTTAGCATTGAATCATTTATTGTTTCAAAGGTACCATTTTGTATGGAGGAGTTATTCTTTGTGAATCATTATTCCTTGGCTATAAGGGAACCTAATAGTGGATTCCATAATTAAAGAGTCATGTTGCAAATATAAATAGAAATACCCTTCTCCTACAACATTGCATCTTTAGAGAAACCTTTAAAGGGTTTTATAGTTGGCTTCTAGGTGATGATACCCGTTATTTGAAAGGCAGGACAACTAGTTAAACATGAATTAAACTTGAAAAACTTGCAAACTATTAGGTATAACAATATATATATCATCTCTTTGTTGAGATGTATAGGATTTGAAATAGCTTCCATGATGATTAGATAACAGTTCACAGAGAGAAATAACCATTGATAAGAACATAAATTTCCTTAGAATGTATTGTCACCTAAAATAAGACTACACTAAAATTTATATTCTAGTAATCTTTTGAGATTGACTAAACCTATCGAAAAGTTTGGAGAGACTGGTATTCTACAGTGTTCTTATAATGCACGGTTTCATTAAGGCATATTCTTATCAATATTTATGACTTTCAAAATGAAGGAATTTACTTGACCATGAAATGCACATTTATGATGAAGCAAAGGATAGAGAAAATCATGATGAGGTTCATATTCCCCATTTGAACTGCCTACAAGAAACTATTTCTTCGTAAGGGTAATAAAGCATGTCTCCATCTTGCTTTAGTCGAATGTGAAAGTGCCCTACCCTGATTATCTGATTATGAATTAGTTTTAAGTTCCAATTCCCTTTAGGCCCTATGGCATGTTTACGCCTTCCACTCTGATATTCTCCCAATTGTTTTTTTTTAGGATAGACAAGTTGTAGCACTGACAGTAATAGGAGACAAGCCTATGTTCATAAGCTGTGGGGTTTTTGGTCACTAGGATACTCGCTTCGCCAATGTAGGTCGTTATTATTTTTACAATTGCACTAGTAAGGGATCTGTGTATTTCATCGTTCGTAGTGTAAAATATATATACAAGAATTGTGTCGTGCATCCCCTATCTCGGTTTGGATCTATAACAACTTAGGGCCATTCTGAGCTAACCAAACCAACAAGATTTTCTTTTGTCAAGTATCGAATTAATGGGTCTGACCATCCATTTATTAGTTGTGCATGGGGTGATTTATCTCGTGACATTGGTATCTACTCATAAGCCCGGTCACCTTTTTGCCATCAACAACGTAAAATCACTTCATTTTATGGTATGCACAATCAAGGATCCCAAACCCTAACTCATGAGAAAAATGCCATATATGCATGTAAATGCTTGGATATCCATATGCATTCCACTAAGTAAGTGTGGGCACTGATATTATTGCTAGGAATCCGCAACCATCAGGCTTTGCATGTAAAATGAGAGTGCCTCACCACCTTAACTTGTTGGTTTTATTTTCATTTTTCTAAGGTAAGTAAAGCCTTGACTTGAACTGAGTTCAGTACTTTCCTCTTGTGGAAAGGCCTTTTCCTTATTCAATTCATTACTATGGATTGATTTCTTTCCAAATTACCTGGAGATCACATTTCATAATTTTTGCAAACTTCCAGGGTCCTAACAATGGTGGGATTTTAACCCATCAACACACTTTCAGGCTATCAACCTCTTGGCTACTAGATCGATAAAGAATTATGAGATTTGATCTCAGATAGGTTTCATGCAAAAACAGGTTCCTTGTCGAATGTACAATCCTGTTCATGTCTAATAGTGGGAGCAATATTTTAAAAATGTTCCATACTAAGAAGCAACCTGCAACAACAACACAAATTGGCTCATTCAGTCAAGTCCAAGAATGGTTCCTTTTCAAGGAATACCCAATAGATACAACATACCAATTATGATCAAGTATTAGGAATGCCTTTACTAGAATAATCCCCACCACAATTGTTTTCTATTAAGATTGATCAAAATTAACATTTGTTGAAGCTTTCCTGAAGTTCCTATCCTAATTTTGATCATGTTCTGACCATTTAATACGACTATCAGGAATGCATCCATTCATCTAGATTTTTGGCTACTGCAACAATATAGAAAAGACAGGAACACTAGGATCGACATAGTTTGGGAAAATATTAAGGAAAATGAGGAAATTAATCATATAATTTGATAGATTTTAAACCAAACCATTAGTTACCTCTACACGTCGATGTCCTCTATGTTAATTTTCCATTATTTACTCTTCTAAAGTGCTCTTTGGGGTGGGAGAATATTAAATATTTAACCTAACCTAGATACAAATACTGCTACACATAGTGTTGGAACTTAATTACAAATAATGATACACATACTGTTGGAACTTAAATACAAATAATGCTACTACACATACTGCTGGAAATCACTATAGCAACATACAGTAAACACAATTCAATTTCTCGCAGCACAACATTCTAAAATAATACAACAATTTTTAACAATTCAATTTCTGTTGGAATACGCTCCCTCGAGTATGTTTTGTTGGGTTAAATAATTAGTTTTTAACTTATTATAACAGTGTTTCTTTATGTGCAGACCCTATAGCCTTATTTTGATCCTAGGGTTTTTATTGCATTTGCGTGAAGGTTGCACATGATATCTTTTCTCTGTTGTTCGACAATAAAATATCGATTGACTAATGGCATGCTGATCAATAGTAGAGTAGCAGCATGAGGAAAAGAGGAAGGCTCTGAGTTCAATTTCTTATTCTACCTATTCTTGTCAATACTATATAGAGAGACCAACATAAATTCGGATCTCTAAAATTTAAGCACAGAGATTAAAATTAAATCTCTGAAGGTGTAAATTATGAAAAAGTACATTAGAAAGGAATCATTAAACTTTTTATATCCATTGCTCAAACAAATTTCAAGATTAATTACTTTTAGCCATATCAGACACTCGTACCCATGTTCCCAACATCTCCATGTTCCAGAAACTCATGCAACATAGCTTGAAAGTGAATTCCTACTCAAAAGAGCTAAGATCATTGTCCAAACACAAGTAATCAAGAGATGAATGCTATAGGTAAGATTGCCCTTAGTCTTTCGAGTGAATGATATGCAAATCAAGAGAATTGTAACACCTAGACCTCTATTAGGGTTTAGGGCACTAGCTTCAGGACAGTGACTACACCAACCTAGTAAAAAATAGATCAATAAAATAAGATGGTTTAATTACCTATATCTAGGATTAGTAAACCCACCAATACCTCCAATAGAGGGTTGACACATAGCAGCATATGCACTAAATGAAAAAATAATGTGTGTGAGTCACAAGTTGGCTCAGGTAGTGCCATTTTAGATATCTTCATTGTTGAATACAGTAGGGTACTTCAACAATGGTTATTATTTTCAAAGCTCATATGTCACTTTTAGCAAATTAGAGGTTAGGAAGGATAGTTTACCTATAGCCCAAGACAATCCCATTAGATATTGGAGGAAACACAAGGAAATAGCTCCCAACTTCTAATAAATTGTAATTTGCCTACTATACTATTGCAAGTTCATATACTAGCTAATTTAAAGAAAAAAAACCTAAATCTTGGCTGAATTAAAGATTGAATAGTCTCTTAGTAAGGGGTAATGTGTTGGTGAGTGAGTGTAGTGCTAAGGCCTTATATTTGTTTTCTCTTAGGCACCGATTTTGGAAAGTGATGCTAAGAAGTCCCCAAGATGGCCAAGGGATATCTGACAATCCTACACGACATTGGTAATGTCCCAGTGCAACTTAGGGACATCCCCTATGCAATGTTAGATATTAAAATATAGGATCATCTAAAAATGGTTATCTCTTGTATTTATATCCATAAAAATAAGTCTATATCCATAGATAACAAACTTGGAAAAATACAAAGGATTAAAATGGCTTGATAAAAGGAAACAAAAGCTATAAGTGCCATATTAGCAACAGGTAAAAAACAAATATTAAAAGAAAATTACTAATATCCAACAACAAAAGAAGACAAAACTCACCCTTGGCCTCTGAAGGAACCAAAAATGTGCTTCCCTCTGAAGTACTCTGAAATCCTTGCACCTTTGGGCCAGAAGCATTATTAGATAGTCCATTAATATTCAATAATTCATTTCCATTTGTGCTTTCCAAAATATCTTTTCCATTTGCCCACTTCCTCTGCAATTGCATAGACGATGCCAAATTGGGAGTGGAATAATGGCTTGATCTTTCTATAGAACCTTATGACCTTGCAAATAAAAATCTTGACTACTTGCTATTATGAGACTTCCATGAACTTGATATTTCCTTTGATAGCCCATTGCATTTATCAGTCCCAACAAGGAGCAAATTTTCTAAATTGTGAGGACTGTTTAATACAGTAGTCCCAACAAGGAGCAAATTTGATAAATTGTGAGGACTATTTAATACACTATCATCTAAATAAAAATTCAAAGACAATATGTTTGAAATTATATTGTTTTCTCCAACATCTGAGCCATTCGTATAAACTTCTGGAAGGATATTACACACCAGATTCTCCAAGCATTCTATCTTTCCAGAACCGACATTAGAATCTCTAGCAATTTCTACTTTCTCGGGAATTTGAAAACCTATACTTGTAATTCTATCGGTTGCATCTAACATAGAATCATTTTCAAAATTTTGGATACAGCTTGTACTAGTATTTCCAGCTTCTGAAACTGATCTTTCCTCTAACATAGGATCATTTTCACAATTTTGGATAAAACCTGCACTAGTCTTTTCAGTAGTTGAAACTAGTCTTTCCTCTGCTTTATGATTAGTAAATCCAAAGCTATCATCGTCACCATTAACAGTGCAAGTATTTACATACTTTTTATGAAGAGAACAATCTTTAGAACTATAATCATCCACTGAAAATTGGGCTTTTTCCATAAAGGGAGGCACCTCTGCTTTTGAAGAAATAGCTTTAGAGAAACCTTCACCATATGGTTGTGCAAAGTGTTCTTCATAATTTTTTTGATACCTATCATCAAATGGAGACCTCTGTAGACAATTCTCAACATGGTTTCCTGAAAGCATTCTACTGCTTTTATTTAGAGCAACAACATTCACTTCATTGTTGCTTTGAACAACAGAGTTGCTTTGAGGGACAAAGATTGGAAAGCTATCTCTAGAAAGTCCAACATAGACAATACCAGATGACACTGAAGCTACATCTATTCTTTAACTTCTTGCTGTTTCAAAAGGGCACTCACCCAGAAGACAACTGTTTTCAAAGCTGCTGCATGTTCTTGCATATATTGTTCAGAAGTTGGTGAGCCCTTGAGCTCACCAATAGATGAAACTATGTCTAGAGCACCTTCAACAATTTTCTTGACCTTTTCAATTATCATTGGATTCATGTCTCTCTCTTCTCGTGCATCACCATTTTCACCTTCATAATTATCAGATTTACTGCATGACTCTTTTTCCATGTTATCATGTTGTCTTCCATAGGGTTCTGACAAAGAAAAATGACAGATATTAAATATGAACTCTTGCATAGCCTCAAGCTGGCCCAGCTTCCTTAATCCTCTACATGTAATTTCTTTTAGTGCAACTTAGTATCTCAAACATAAAAGGAAGAGTTAGTACAATAGTCTCCAAATGCATTCAAACATTTGAAAAAACAACAAAAGGTATCAAAAGTAATACTATGCAGCACTAGACATGTTCTTCAAAGTTCAATGTCCAATAAGATATATAATTTCCACAAATAGAAATAATAATTTTTATTTCTTACCTCATTGTTTATGCATTCTGTCATTGAAATATTTACTATGAGTTTGTTGATATCATTCAGAATTATGATGTTGCATTTGGTACATTCAAAGGACTAAATCCCCTAGAATACATTTTACATGCTTAAAAACATCTATAGCTAGTGATCTGATGCAATTAGAATACTTTAATCATGAAATTAGTAAGACTTCCAGCAACAACATGGAATATCTAAAATCCAAGATTAATGGATTGCACTAATGTATTTATCTAGTACAATATGATAAAATTGCAAATAGAAACATATATAAAAAATTTAATGCCATATAGTCACCAATATAATGCATTCAAGTCAGGTGAAAAGGTTATTCTCTTGCCTGATACCATGGAGTCCTCTTGTTTTGTTTGTCTAGAGCAGAACATCTATAACTGCCATCCTCTACTATGATATTTTCCTGAAATTGGACCCAAAATGAATAGCTCAACCACATCAAAAACAAAAAATCTGTGCCAAGAAAATCAGATAGACAACATACCCAAATGTTTGTGGATTTAAAATAACATCTTACCTTTCAACCTATAAACCAACTGCAAATTATGTGGAAATGCTGCATTTGGTAGCAGTCCTCTATCTGAGCTCCACTTACTACATAACTTCAACCCATGCAGCATTTCCATGAACATTGATCGACGATCATGTCTAACATTTTGCAAATTTGCAACACTGAAAAAAATTGTCATCTAATTGATGGTGGATTCTATGCTCATGGTTCTGGCAATGCATCTATAGCAACAACCTTGAAATTTGTCAACAGCAGCCCGAGAATTCAACAGGTTTGGTATTTTTTCAATTATCATTGGATTCATGTTTCCCTCTTCTGGTGCATCACCATTTGCACCTTCATAATTATCAGATTTACTGCATGACTCTTTTTCCATGTTATCATGTTGTCATCCATAGGGTTATGACAACAAAAAAATGACAGATATTAAATATGAACTCTTCCATAGCCTCGAGCTAGCCCATCTTCCTTAATCCTCTACATGTAATTTATTTTAGTGCAACTTAGTATCTCAAACATAAAAGGAAGAGTTAGTACAGTAGTCTCCAAATGCATTCAAACATTTGAAAAAACAACAAAAGGGATCAAAAGTAATACTATGCATCACTAGACATGTTCTTCAAAGTTCAATTTCCCCAAATATAGAAATAATAATTTGTATTTCTTATCTCATTTTTATGTAGTCTGTCAGTGAAATATTTAGTATGAGTTTGTTGAGATCATTTAGAATTATGATGTTGCATTTGGTAAATTCAAAGGAGTAAATGCCCTAGAATACATTTGACATGCTTAAAAACATCTATAGCTAGTGATTCGATGCAATAAGAATACTTTAATCATGAAATTAGTAACACTTATAGCAACAACATGGAATAGCTAAAATACAAGATCAATGGATTGCACTAATGTATTTATCCACTACAATATGATAAAATTGCAAATAGAAACATATATAAAAAATTTAATGCCATCTAGTCACCAATATAATGCATTCAAGTGAGGTGAAAAGGTTATTCTCTTTCCTGATACCCTGTAGTCCTCTTCTTCTGTTTGTCTAGAGTAGAACATCTGTAGCTGCCATCCTCTACTATGATATTTTCCTGAAATTGGACCAAAAATGAATAGCTTAACCACAACAAAAAAACAAAAATCTGTGCCAAGAAAATAAGATAGACAGCATACCCAAATGTTTGTGGATTTAAAATAACATATTACCTTTGAACCTATAAACCAACTGTAAATTAGGTGGAAATGTTTCCTTTGGCAACAGTCCTCTATCTGAGCTCCACTTACTGTGTAACTTCAACCCCTGCAACATTTCCATGAACAGTGATCAACGATCATGCCTAACATATTGCAAATTTGAAACACTGAAAACAATTGTCATCTAATTGATGGTGGATTCCATGCTCATGGTTTTGGAAATGCATCTACAGCAACAACCGTAAAATTTGTCAATAGCAGCTTGAGAAGTCAACATGTTTGGTATTTTTAGCATCTGATCTTGGTCATCCTTGGTTTTGTTGGGTATGCAAGATATTCATCAGGTTTATTCACAGCATATTAGCATGTCTTTTTCTAATAACTAATCATAAAACAATAAACATGTGAAGATGTCCATTTCCTTCAGTTCAAAGGGCATTATAAATAGGGGATAACTTGGTTCCTGAAGAGCTTGAAAGAGATAGCAACAAATGAAATTTCAATGGGCCTCTTCTTTGTTCAACAACACGCTCACAAATCAGTGCCCAGATTATTGTCCATTAAGAATCTCATCAATGTCATATCCCTCTTTCTAGAAGAATCCAACAACCCCATCATGGTACCTTTCAACACTCCCATCAATTACAAGCCTAGAATCAATTATTGATTCGATGATAGGTTTTGAACCTATCTACATGGAATCCCATCATGCATGCTCTGCATCTCCCTCCTTAAAACTAGAAGGCTCACCTTGCTTCACTATGGCATATACAAGTTCCAGAGGATTAGAAAGTAACCTATAAAGGACACCATCTCACATACCTCTAACCAAAGTTTGTGGACTTTCTAAATTAAAATCAATAATAGTGCATTGTTGTCCTTCAAATGCCACTCTAAACTGAAAATCTATGATATAAAAGACTAAATAAAGATTTTTATTCAAACCAAGAACAAACAAAACATCATTCATTTCAAGAACATCATTTGATGACAACAAGATGGAAATGGAACCCAATCATTTCACAAGCTAAATGGCATCATCACCCAACTCCACACTCATCCCCCCTCTTGCTTCTAAATCCTGCTAAAGGGTTTCATGTGTTATCTTTTGGGGTTACTTCCAAAGTGTTTACACCATTCTTGGTGGTGCTTCATGCAATGTGGAATGTATGTAATGTTTCCTACACTTGGTTGTACCTTAGCAAGCATACTTTATACACAATGGAGATAGATTAATCATGGATTTCCCTACTTTGACTTGATTCTTATGTCATGCACTTCTCCTTAAGAATTTGGAGACATGTGGCATAGTTACATTGCACACATGGAGGGCTCAATTACTTGCTTGGGAGGAGGACCTACTTGGAGGAGTATTGAACATTTAGGAGGAGGGTATTGATCCCTATGTAGCATGGGGACAGTTGGTTTCTTACATGGAGGCTTGTACTTGACTTGAGGATTCTTAAGTAGAGAAGTGTTTCATAGAGGTGTGGTGGACCGAAAGGACCACATGGCTTAGGAGGAATTAATAGAGACCTTTGGATGGTAGTGTTGGAACTTTCTTTTGGAGTGATCTGTTATAGTGGATTTCACCACTCTAGGTGAATC
Source organism: Pseudotsuga menziesii (assembly GCA_001517045.1). Lineage (NCBI taxonomy): Eukaryota > Viridiplantae > Streptophyta > Pinopsida > Pinales > Pinaceae > Pseudotsuga > Pseudotsuga menziesii. The sequence goes on along the minus strand of LPNX011037533.1, from coordinate 73,473 downwards.
ACACTTTGTATGGCCTTCCCCTGTCCCGCTGCAGACTCCTTAGACCCTATGGACCACTTTTTGTCATTTGATGTTTCCTTGATCATCCCTACAAACATATGAAAAATTATATACGCGGCTTTTAAACCTATAATTGCGTACATAGGTGGGTTTGACCCCTATAACCGTGTACATCAGGATGTGCGCATAATCCAAATCCTTTTGGAGTTTTCCTTGACATGGATCCGAATCATTTGACCCCTAGCCTTCCATATGCCTTGAGATCGCATGGATTCAACCTTTCATTATCCCTTTGAAAGCTATATAAGGAACCCCTTGCTACATTGAAGGCATAAGAGAGAATTGAGAGAAAAGAAATGATAGTCCATTGTCGCTGGAAGTGATGCTTGAGTCTGCATCCCTTTGTCCCTTGGAGCACTTTTGTGTTCTTCCCAAGCTTCCCTTTTTCTTGTGAGCTTGCTATCGAGAGATGGAGGATTGAAGTGGTGGAGGCCCAAGTGGGGGATTCAGTTTCTGTGGTTCGCAGAGGTGCTGTCAGAGGTTGTATCTATCTTGTAATCTCTGATTTATATTAATAGAAATATATTTTCCTGTCCACTTATGTATGTTTGAATGAATATTGTATCCATTGGATGATGTCAAATGATTTTACATTATTGATTATATATGCCAGAATATATCTAACACCATGATATATAGTATGCTTGTATTGTTTACTTGTTGTTGAGGAAGTATTCTATCAATTCATGCTGAAGATTGGAAAGCTCAACGGGGATATACTTCAACCGTTAGGAATAAGGTACAAGGTCTGATCCTTTAGTGTTAGACATTTAATTTCTATTGCATATTGGAAAGGATTGATTTATGGAGTCAAGCTGTCTATTGTGGTACCCCAAGCCATAGGAATTTCTCTCCGTAATAGAATTGGCGACTCCGCTGGGGAGTTCCTAGTGGTTGTCCTTTGGGGGTTGGTTTCTCAGCATTCAATGTATTTGAATTGCTCCTTCTCTCTTGTTTCTGTGTTGGGTATGGGGGCATGTATGCCTGGTAGAGTCTGATTGGTGTGAAATTTGTCTCAGCCTGTCTGTTTGCCTTGATTTTATGCACCTTTTCTTCATGTACATGGGTTTTTGATTTACAGTCGCGTATACACACGGATTCCTCTGCTATTTATGTGTATACACGTGGGTTTACTGCAAACAGTCATGTATACCCTTGATTTTTCCTTTTTGGGGAAGATAGTTGGCTGCTGGGTGAATTCTGATACTTGCTGAGTCTCCTTTGGCACTACCTGAGTTTGTTTAGACCCCTGTTTCTGACCAGAAACGTTTTTTTTTAGCCTAAATTTTTTTTTTAGGAAAGTTCTTGTCATGGCGTTTTCAATTTTTTGTTTGAGATTAGTGCTTTAGAGTTATTTTACCTTAGTGCTTTTCTTGAATGCTGTTTGGGTGTGCTTGCAGAGTCTAGGGGTCGTAGAATCATTCTTTTTCTTTTTGCATCTCTTTTATTTTCAAAAAATCCAAAAACATTTGCTTATCATCATGCATTGCATTTTGCACTTTGCATTGTACTTGCACTAGATCTATATTTGCTTTGGAGTACTAGTTAGGACTTCATATAGGAAAATTTGCATTCAGCATTTGAAGAAGAATTGTGAATTTCAAGTAGTAGCATACCCTGTTTTCATGCACACAATGCATTTGAATTGATTGTTAAGTGTGCATTTTGCTTCTTGTTGCATCATAACACCACTAGTTGCACAGTCATATCCATTTTTTGAGTAATAAAACCAACTAAAATCAACGCTAAATAAAATGAATTACACTCTTTCGTTTTCTAGGGTGCACCAACAAGCTTAGGTTTTAGGATCTTGGAATAGTGCATTGTAAGTCAATTCTCCAAGATCACTAAACAACAACATCTAGGTGTCTGTCCAGGTGAGTGTGTGAAATCCTTGGTATAACCATTGTTCTCGGGATCCTCCTCTTAAATGAGAGTTAAGCACAAGGTAGTGTGAGCGGTTATTGATTGGGATGACCCCTAGTCATAACTGAGTAGCACCAGAGATATTTCTAGGATTGTATTCATATCTGGGGGATCTTTTGAGAGTTTCGGGCTTTGCTACCCTGCCCATATGGTCAATCCCGCCTGCGACTGTCCACCTGAGCATTGATTATATTGAGGTGACCTTAGTGGCCTTACCTAGGGTATCGAGGTGGTACTTGTAGAGGTTATTTTGTAGGTGTCTCGGCTAGGTTGGGGTCGGACAACACAGTCTCTTTATGTGTTGAAGTTGAGGGCCACAATAATTGGTTACGTACCTCCGCTTGTTGTGTATGGGAGTCTCAAGCCTCTCCTAGGTGAGATATACCTACTTCATTCAGGAGCTCACTTATCCAGCCCTTGTTTTCTTGCATTTGTCTTTATATTTTATTAGTGATTGCTTTGTGCACGATAAATGGCCTAGGGTTTACGTAAATAGAGATTCTTTTCTATTTTTTGAGTCATTGTGGATTCGGGTGCGGTTCCGTGTCGTTCTCATCATTTAGCAGGAGTTCCGCCTTCTACTTCTCCTCCTCCTTTGGGAGAGGAACCTAGAAAGTCTAGGTGGACTATGTCACACAGTGATTCACACACCATGGGAGACCGTTTAGAGGATATTTCTAAGCCACCTCCTCCCATTCATGTTGACGATGATGAATTTACTCCTACTTACGATCCTTCACCCAACTTAGTTGAGTTAGGTCCTGTGATTTCTAAAATAGGAGCCATGCATGATAGACATACTCACTCTAGGGCTGATTCCCCTTTGACACGTTACCGGTATGGCATACCGGAAGACGCCGAGACTCATTTTGAACCCACCACTACTAGCTATGGTAGTTATGGTATGGATGGTTTTCCTAAGCATGATTTGACATTTCATGTTGAATCTGACTTCGAGCCTAACACTATGCCTGGGGGCACTCTCATTCCTTACCATGCAGAGAGGTTTGGGAGCACTAGTCACATTACACCTTCCATCCCAGTGGTGGAAGCTACATCGTATATCCCTCCTAGGTCTAGAGTTAGCGATCCTATTAGGATACCTGATCCAAGACAAGTGACGATAGGTGGTAGTACTTATATTATTACTCAGATTCCTTCATCCTTGGCCCCTAGTTCTTCAAATGTAAATCCTCCACCTTACTCACGTGGTCCTTCGAGTTGGCACATGGCTACGATTCAGGTCCGTACTACGGTTACTAGACCGATTGTGTCTCAAGTTCACATACCGCCCATTGCTTCGGGAGGCTATGTTAATTCTTCTAGAGGTCAGATTAATACTTCCGCGGCATATATCCCTAATTCCAGTATGTATACTCCTACTTCTGGAGCATATATTCCTACCTACGGAGTGTCTCATGGGGCATCGCATGCGATGACCTATGGAAGTTATTATGGGACGCAGTATGGATAGGTTTCTTCACCTTATGGAGGTGGGTATCAAAAACCTGCTTACTCTCCTAATTACGGCTTTGTAGCTCCTACTATTCAAGGTCCACCTCATTATGGTGCTTCCACGCCACCCTACACAGGTCATATGGGAGGATGTCACTATGGCCAAGGCCATGGTGGTAATCAATCCTATATGAACCAAGGAGCGGTCCATAGACCTCATCATCCTAGGCTCCCTTTCCTCATGATGCTCAATCTTCCTGACTTATCGAGACTTACAAATGATCCTGTGGCTCATGACCTGTCTTGGCCGGCTGTCCCTACCAAGCTTCCTTCGGACATACCTAAGTTAGAAGGCAAACTGGGTGAGGATCCAAGCGAACACATTACTACGTTTCACCTATGGTGCTCTTCGAATTCATTACATCAGGACTCAGTCCGTTTGAGGCTATTTCAACGCACTCTCACAGGGCCTACTGCGAAATGGTATATAGAGTTACCTAGGGGCACTTTCACTTTGTTCGAAGACCTTGCGATGACTTTTCTTAATCACTTCCAGCTACCAGTGTGCTATGACATTGGTACTAAACTCTTGTCGACATTTCGGTAAGATAAAGCCACCCATATTTCTGATCATATTCAAGAGTGGCGTAGATGAAAGAGATTAATTAAATATTTTATACCGCCAGAGTTCCTCCTCAAGTGGTTCCTCAAATCGTTATTGCCATATATAGCGAAGGATGTTTCCACATCCGAAGTGCAGAATGAGGAACAAGCGATTTTAAGGGCGCATGAAATAGACTTGACCTATGCTCAGTCCGGTTTGTTGTATGAGATTATTCCCAATTCTCCTCGTTCCAGTTTCTATCCCAAAGTCAAACCCAGACCACATGTCGATGGCATTGTGGGTTGTGCAAGTGCGAAACCTATAGATTCCATTGCAAAACAACTCAGTCAATTGTCACTCAACTAATATTCTTCAGAACAAGCTATGGCTTCATCTCAACCTGCCCAAACGGTGAATGTACTTTCTGTGCAAATGTCGGACCAGAAGGGTAACCAGCAGCCTGGACGGAATAGGAAAAAGGGTAAGAACAATAATCGAAAGGGTGGGAATAAGAATGAGAATGCTACCAATAATGACAAGAACGGTAAAAATGGTGGGGGGGACAAGCAAGCGAAACGTAAGGTTAAGTTCCCTTGCAAGTTATGTAAGGATGATCACCTCACTTACTTGTGCCCTTGGATTGAAGAAGCTTCGAGATTCTTAGCACAAGGCCCAGCTGTGCTAACCAACCCTTTACCGCATAATCAAAATATGAACTCGAAGTCCCATGACCAGTCTAGTGATGATGATCCACCAGAGGGTAGTGGTCGTGAGTGCATTAACATGGTCCATGCTGCCAAGGTTGTGACTCGTGCGAAAGATTATAGTTCGTCACAACCCATCCCAGGCAAAGAACCTGACCCACTAGCAACCCCTTTGCACATTGAGAAACCTGCGGATAAACCTGAGGCTACACCTCGCATTCCTAAGGGAGTCCTTAAGCATTCAGGGCATAATCCAAATGCCCGAGCTGCCCAGAATTATTCAGTTGTCGAGGATTTGGGCCACACTCCTTGTGCGATGTCTGCATTGGAAGTGCTTCAGAGTTGTCCTTCGCAAAGGAAGGCATTTCTTTCTGTTCTTGGTGTGAACGGTGATGATTCTTCCTCAGTGATCAAATTTGAAACCGCAGGACATCAGCCTCGCTTTCCCTACTATGTGTCCCTTTTGGTGCATGTAGAATGTCTTGGTATGACCGTCAAGTGCACTATTCTTGACAAGGGCTCTGCTGCTTCTGTGATGTCTTTGTCCTGTTGGAAGGGTCTCGGTTCTCCTGAGCTGTCTAAATCATCGACTATGTTAACTGCGTTTGATGGGAGATATTTTAGGCCGCATGGTATCCTTCCTTCCCTTAAATTCTGTTTAGGGGGGAAGACCATTGCAATAGAGGCCAAGGTGGTTGATGCACCCCTTGACTACAATCTCTTGCTGGGTAGGAACTGGATGTATAGTATGCAAGCCGTTGCTTCTTCCTTGTTCCGTGTTGTATGCTTTCCACATAATGGGAAGATTGTAACGATTGATCAAATGGCATTCAAGAATCCTTCTGTTACCGCATCTTCAGGAGCTTCGATCCCGATCATTGAGCACTCTCAGCCGGCAACTAGGAGTGTGGGTGTAGGCATGTATCCATCCCTTATGGGAAGCTTTAGTTGTCTTGGACCGATCCTCATGATAGGATCTTGTTCCGATGAGGATTCGACTTCTATGACCTCGGTGTCTTTTTGCATGACTCATATGGAAGACCCTTGGATTCTTCCTACACCGAGCACTTTGAGTGGGCCCATTGAGATGAGTGTGTCATTGCCTGCAGCCATGATAGCTTATCAAGCTAATCTCAAGAGTGTTGCAGAGCCTTGTTCTTCCTCTTCATGGACGGAGGAGGAAGACCCCTATGTGCTGTCGGCATGGGCAGTACAGTATTCTTACACCCACGACTACCTTGATACAGTTTTCCCTTTAGATGAAGTGATTATTGAGGCTATGTCGGGAGTTGAGCCACCATTGGAGGAACTTCATCATAGATCGTACTTTCTTCTAGATCTTGATCGTTTGGAGCATGAGGATTATAGGGAGATTCTTAGTCAGAGAGTTGGTAGGTCTATGGTTCCATTAAGCTCTCCTAGTCTGATGGTTGATGGAAACATGGCGAACATATATTCCACGATTCCTATCAATATCTCTTATAGTCTTGGCACAATTGAGAATGTTTATATTGGGGCGGAATGTTCCCATGCTAATATTCTGGAATATACTGAGCTATTCAAGGAATTCCATGATGTTTTTGCTTGGTCTTACGACGAGATGCCAGGTATTGACCCTCGGATTGTCGAACATGAGATTAATACTTACCCCAACGCTAAGCCTATTCGACAACGTTTACGCACCGTGAATCCTAGGAAAGCACCTGCAATTAAGGCAGAGATAGAGAATATGTTGAAAGTTAGTTTCATCTATCCCGTTCCCTTGACAGAGTGGGTTTCAAACCCTGTTACGGTGGATAAGAAGCAGGGAGTGATCCACATATGCACTGATTTCCGTGATTTGAATCGTGCCTACCCTAAGGATAACTTCCCTACACCATTTATAGATCATATTTTGGATGAGTGTGTGGGTAGTGAGGTGTTCTCCTTTATGGATAGCTTTTCTGGGTTTAGTCAGATCCAAATTAAACCCGAGGACCAACACAAGACTGCATTTATTTGTCCTTGGGGAACATTTGCATATCGAAATATGCCTTTCGGCCTTAAAAACGTCGGAGCTACGTTTCAGCGAGCGATGACCTTGATCTTCCATGATCTTGAGTCTGTTATTGAAGTATTTTTGGATTACCTCGCTGCTCATTCTCGTATGAGAATGCGTCATCCCTATCACTTGAGATTGGTATTCGAAGATGCCAGCACTATTCAGTTAGATTAAATCCTCATAACTGTATCTTTTTCCTAAAGTCATGTCGTTTGTTAGGATTCATCGTTTTGAAAGAGGGTATAAGAGTCGACCCTTTGAAGGTTGAGGCAATACTTCAGGTGTCTCCCCCGAAGAACATTCATCATCTTCAATGTTTGCAAGGCATGGAAAACCTTTTACGAAGATTTGTTGTCAACTTTCCCAATTTGACTAGAGGCTTCATGCGTCTCTTGAAGAAGGACACTCCCTTTGAATGGGATAAGCGAGCCCAGGAGTCCTTCTATGCACTCAAGCGAGCCCTAGCATCGGTCCCGGTGATTAGTCCTCTGGATTATAGCGGTGATTTTCTATTATATGTGGCCGCATCCTTAGAGACGATTGGTATGGTGTTGGTTCAGGAGGATGAGGAGATCCAAGAGCATGTCATATGTTATCTGAGCTGAAACCTTATTGACGAAGAGATTCATTATTCTCATGGTGAGAAGATTGCTTTAGCTACCGTACATGCGGTTCAACATTTGAGACATTATATTCTCCTTCGCTAGACCTTGGTTGTGGCCCATGTCAATCCATTTCAGTTCGTCCTCACACGAAGGATGATTGGGGGAAAGTATAATAAATGGATTGTCATTCTGCAAGAATTCGATCTCGAGTTTGTTTCGGCAAAATCGAAGAAGTCTTTAATCTTTGCAGAGCTTATATCAGATTTCCCGAGCAAGGCCGAGGATTTGGTTTGTGAAGATACATTTGTCGATGAACACATCTTCTTAATCTCAATGTTAGACCCATATTATGGGGATATCATACTATATCTGCAAACACATAGGACCCCTACTCACCTCTCGTGAGATGAATGACGACGATTACGTCACGTCTCTAAGAACTACCTTATAGTGGACAATACTTTGTACTGCCGTGGGATAGATTCCATTTTATGACGTTGTTTAACTCATGATGAGGATGAGGTTGT
>LPNX011037533.1:50005-65463 GCA_001517045.1 Pseudotsuga menziesii | reverse complement strand
CTGGGCTTTCTACAGCTCAAAATATTTTGAGAGCGGGTTATTTCTGGCCATCGATCTTTAAAGATTGTGTTGATGCGGTCAAGAGGTGCCACCCTTGCCAAGTTTTCACATGTAATATGCGCTCGAAACCTGCCCCGTTACATCCCATTATCACTGCCGGTCCCTTCACTAAGTGGGGGATCGATTTTATGGATTGCAACCCAGCTTCGGCTGGGGGGCACCATCACATTATAGTGGCTGTTGATTATTTTACGAAATGGGCTGAGGCTATGCCTACAGTAAAATATGACGGTGAGATAGCCGCTGACTTCGTATTCAACCAAATAATTACTTGGTTTGGGATTCCGAAAGAGCTTGTCACTAACCATGGCTCGCACTTTCAGAACCGTATGATGGAAGAGTTAGAATCCAAGTTAGGGTATAAGCAAGAGAAATCCTCTTCGTATTACCCCCAAGAGAATGGATAGGAAGAGGCAGTGAATAAATCACTCAAATCCATTCTCCAACGAACCATCGCACAAAGCAAGACGAATTGGCACATTATGTTATATCCTCCTTTGTGGGAATATCGAACCGTGGTTAAGACTACCACTGGTTTTTCTCCATATCAGATTGTACATGGAGTGGAGTCGATATTTCCGGTTGAATGCGAGATTCCTTCGTTGAAGCTAGCTATGGAACTCTTACCAAACACTTCACCTTTGGAGGAGCGTTTGGTTCACCTTGAGCAACTTGATGAGCAGCGTCGAGATTCCTTAGTGGCTCTAGAGGTTAATAAACCTTGCGTTAAGGTCCAGTGCAATAAGTCTGTCCATCCAAGAGTGTTTAGTGAAGGAGACTTGGTCCTTTTGTGGGATAAATCGAAATAACCCTTGGGGGCAGGGAAATTTAATCCTATGTGGCGTGGTCCTTACGTGGTCAAGTGTGTGTTAGAGAAGGGTACCTATGAGTTAGTCGATTACAAAGGCATAGCTTTGGCGGAGCCTAGAAATGGGCTCTATCTCAAAAAATACTATGCATGATCTTTAGCCAAGGCTTCTTGTTGTATATTATTGTATAGCTTTGCATAGTTAGGTCTTTTCTTATTATGATCAGGTTTTTGATTAGTTTCTGTTTCTTTTGGCAGATGTCAATGGAATCTTCCACCTACATAGGATTCGTGGATGGTGCAAGCCGTCACACTCAACACTCAGCCTCTGCTGCTTGGGTGATTTATACTCCTATGGGTCAGGTACTGTCTTTAAAAGTTATATGTCTACGGCCATCTTCCAACAATGTTGCTGAATATAGCACTATTATTGAGCTTCTACGGGATGCCATTTGGCATGGCGTTCTATCTCTTGAGGTACATCTTGATTCGGAGTTAGTAATGTCATAGCTCAATGGTTTGTACCATGTTAGATATCTGACCTTACTGAGAAGGTTCTTGTGTGTGAGATTGTTAGAACGACAATTTGAAAATATAACATATATACACATTCCAAGAAATAATAATCAAGTTGCTGACTCATCTGCTAACTACGTGTTAGATTGGCATTTGGTTCATTCACAATAAATTAATCATAAACACAATTTTTACACATGTAAATAAATAAATCGATCACGATAAAAAATATTTATATACATAAAAAATGTGGTAATACATAGTGTCATAATACAAAAGTGGGGCTTTTAAAGCCACCATCATATAATACACGGTTGTACAAAACATATGCACACCGAGGTGTCTAATCCTGTGGAGGAGGAGGAGGGTTGTGATCATGGAACGTCACCATGGTTCTAGCTAGCCGTCGAAACAAACACACCCATGCGCATGGTACACCCACCACCTATTGCTGCATGGCCTCAGGCAAGTTCTCGACTTGTGCCATGGGAAATCTATGAGTCAGTCTCACAAAGTTGGTATGAATGCTCTGGAGCGTTCGCTTCGCATCCACACCCATGATGTCATCTCCTCTTCCCCTTCTTCTATGACGTTGGAAGCCCTCTAGCTACCGTGGTCCCACATCTACACATGAATGGTAGATGTCACTATGTATTGTCGCTCAAAAACATGTCTTTTTGATTCCACATAATCAAGAAAATACAAAAAAAAAAAAACTCAAAAAATTTAAAAAAGAGTGAGGGTCGAGATTCGTTACCTATCTCACCATATGCCGATCCTGGTGGCAATGGCATGTCCGGATCCCCCCGGAATTCTATCCCTGCATAGGGGTAGTCATCTATGGAAACTATCTGTCATCACCACCATGGAAAGAAGTCAGCTGGATATTGGTTGGCCACCCTACCACCCCCCAGTCTGCACATAGCGTCTGCCCAACGCCATTGGGCCGGATCTCGAACTCCATGGAGAGGAATGTCCACTCTAGGGCTCAATCCTGGAACACGCTCGAAGAAAAATGTGCTCAGAATGCTGTTGAACCCGAAGTTTCGTACCCTGACTGCCTTACACTCACTGAGCTGGTGTTTCATGTTACTCAGTAGTGTGGTACTTCAGTCACAGATGGTGGGTCTCATACATTCCACCGCATAGAATATCAGCAACCACGAGGATTGATGCAGTGAGGCTAAGCCTGCTATCCTGCTTAACGTCAGTAAGATGGCCTTTAGGCCCAGCACCTATATAGCATTGGTGGGGACTTGACTCCCCACTTTCTCAGTATCTAGGTAGAAGTACACAGCTATGTACTCATCTATAGTAAGGCCACCCCGTGGCCCACCTCGGGAACGAAGGTTCACCACCTCCCCTCGTCTAGAAATACTTGTGATAAATTATATGTCCTCCACCTCTATAGTGAGGGACATCCCATCAATACAGAAGGACTCCGAGTCTGGATCCCAATAGTCCACCAGCATCTCTAGCAGTCTTGGTTTGGCCCTCAAACCACCAAGACAGGAAAACTTATAGAGTCCACATGCACGTAATTCTTGTTGAGCCATTAAGTCGGCCCTTACTGCTTCCTCTACTTCACCATGCTCGCGCTCTCTCCACTCTAGCACCATCCTGCAAGAGAAATTGGAAAATTGCCCATTAGTTTCTTGTAAAATCACATGCGCGACCTCATACGCGACTGTTTTGAAAACAACCGTGTATAGACAACCCTATACACGGAAAAAACCTCGATATCCGTGTGGGCCGCAGCGCTCATGTAGAGATGGCCTGAAAAATTCATTTAACCATGAAAACTTACAAAAATTATATCAAAATGCAAGAGGAGAGCATGAGTAAATACCTGGAAGAAACGGTTGTGAATTCTACCGGCTGGATCTCCTGGAATTTGCAGTTGAAAATCAGAGCTCAAATGGGTAAAAGTTTCAAATGATTTATATTTTTTACTATTTGTAGAAATTTTTTCAAATATTTGAAAATTTTTACCCCCTTTCCTATAGTTTCGACATTTTCTAACCATTTTGGACCATTTTTGACATAATTTGTGATGTAGAAGACCATTTGCAGTGTCGTTTCAGCCTTTGAATTGACCCATTCGTACTGATCTCAGGTATCATGTCTACACTGGCATATAGGTTAGGTTCACTACCATTTGCATTTTTCATGACCTTATGACCATATCACCATGTCCTTAGGTACAAACCCACTCTATTATGTCACAGAACCTTGTTGCTTCTTTAGAAGTGGCATGATACGAGTGGTAGAGCTTCACCTTGCATGGGTACCCTAGGTAGCGCCTTATTTGCATTTGGTGCCCATGCCGACGTTTTCTCCTTTAGGGTGTGGGAGTCCATTGTTTATAACTGCCATGACATTTTGCAAGAGCCTCATACTCCTCTTGATCTTATGGTGGCCTATTTCCCTCCGGACTCCCTGATGTCAAGTTGTGAATGCATTATCATGAGCTTTGCCTGTCTTATTGAGCTTTATGCCAGCTCCCGTAACATTTCCTTTCAGCCATATAGCCTGAGATTGTCTCATGTCTAGCCATGTAGAGCCATTTTGTTTATCCTTTGCAGCTTGATTTCCCTTTTTACTGGGAGGGGATTTTCCCCCGTGTGTCGATATCCTACACATGTATCCTTGCATTAAGCATAGGTATGTTCCACTGCTTAGAACTAGTTTCTTTTCCCTTATGACACTCATCTCCTCCTAGTTTGTAACTATAAAGTTAGTTTATTCTTTTTTCAAGCTTTTCAAATACCTGAAAAAGTCCAAAAAAAAATCAAAAAACCAAAAAGCCGGACAAGGAAAGATGTTATCTTTGGCAGTTGTCGAGTCGTATCGCCTTCCAACAGAGCACTGTATATCACATCCATTGGTTGGGTTATAGTTTGACTTTAGGACCTGTACTTGTTTATCTGAGTTTATCTCCACTGATTGGTTAAGCTTCCAGTCCCTATGGAGCCTCTGTTGATGCCTCCTGTGTCACAGAGATGTCCCAGTTTGTATATCGAGTCTATGTTGCATACATTCAGTCACCATACGCCGTTATGCTCTTGTTCGAAGGAAGTTGAAACCTGAGTCGGCCATTCCTCAGTTATATTGACTTTGCATGTCGGCCATTCCTGGTACAGTTAGTGGTTTGTGCACCTTATCATCAAGTCCTTCCACATTATACAGCTTTGCTGAGTACCTCGTGTTGGATGATGGGGGATGCCTTAATTCCCTCCTTCTAGCGGATTTCAGCCCATCGGATTTAGATAATTTATTCTAGGATTGGAATCTAGAGTCATTTTGAGTGCCCTGAGACTTGCAGTCATCAGTGGCAAGTTCTCTCGCCATCGACAGTTTCTTGGGAATACATCAATGTCCCCTGATCGATGGATCCTCTCAAGTGCTCAACCTCAACACATTTATTCACACTTGTTAGTTTGCACTCTATTACCTTGATTCCCATTTTCATTATTGGTGGGTGATCTCGCGTCTGTTAACGGTATACATCAATGACTGGTAATCAAATGATGGACTACTATGTTCGACCTCGACACCTCTATTCACATAGTAGGACATGTACTTGTAGCGGTTGGTGTAGAAGACTTTCTAGATTGGTGGCAGCTCTTATATGATACCTCCTTGATCGTGCCAGTGTTCATGACATTTCAGCTCTCATGACTTGATTCCAGTTTACGTCAGACATTTCCAACCACTATGGAGATCTTGATCTATTATATATCTTCAGCCATTTTGGAGATCATGATCCTTTATATATCTTCATCATGGAGATTCTGATCTATGTATATTGTACGCGGTGATGACCACATCTGTGATATCATGTATTATGCCTATTCATGGCCATTGTACTCTTATGTATCCAGGACTACTATATGTATTTACAGTTATATGCAGAGTTGTATTATTGTACTATGCTGATTGGGTGGATGGTCTTCCATTTGGGATCCTTCATCACTCCACTTCTGGGATGGACTTATAATGTATTTCGGCCATCGTATAACCCCTCTGATCTCATACATTAGGGGGCATCTGTTATAGTGGATTTCACCACTCTAGGTGAATCCCACTTTGTATGGCCTTCCCCTATCCCACTGCAGACTCCTTAGACCCTATGGACCACTTTTTGTCCTTTGATGTTTCCTTGATCATCCCTACAAACATATGAAAAATGATATACACGGATTTTAAACCTATAATCGCGTACATACGTGGGTTTGACCCCTATAACCGCATACATTGGGATGTGTGCATAATCGAAATCCTTTTGGAGTTTTTCTTGACATGGATCCGACTCATTTGACTCCTGGCCTTCCATATGCCTTGAGATCGCATGGATTCGACCTTTCATTATCCCTTTGAAAGCTATATAAGGAACCCCTTGCTACATTGAAGGCATAAGAGAGAATTGAGAGTAAAGAAACTATAGTCCATTGTTGCTGGAACTTATGCTTGAGTCTGCATCCCTTTGTCCCTTGGAGCATTTTTGTGTTCTTCCCAAGATTTCCTTTTGCTTGTAAGCTTGCTATTGAGAGATGGAGGATTGAAGTGGTGGAGGCCTAAGTGGGGGATTCAGTTTCTCCGGTTCGCAGACGTGCCATTAGAGGTTGTATCTATCTTGTAATCTCTGATTTATATTAATAGAAATATCTTTTCCTGTCCAATAATGTGTGTTTGAATGAATATTGTATCCATTGGATTATGTCAAATGCTTTTACATTATTGATTATATATGCTAGAATAGATCTAACACCGTGATATGTAGTATGCATGTATTGTTTACTTGTTGTTGACGAAGTATTCTATCAATTCAAGCTGAAGATTGGAAAGCTCAACAGGGATCTTGTTATAGCAGATTTCACCACACTAGGTGAATCACACATTGTATGGCCTTCCCCTGTCCCGCTGCAGACTCATTATCCCCTATGGACCATTTGTTGTCTTTTGATGTATCATTGACCATCCCTAAAAACATTAGAAAAATGATATACACGGCCTTTTCCCCGATAACCGCGTACATAGGCGGATATTCCCTCTATAGTCGCGTACATCGGGATGTGTGCATAATCCAAAACTGTTGGAGCATTCCTTGACTTGGATCCGACTCATATGACTCCTGGCCTTCCATATGCCTTGAGATCGCATGGATTCGACCTTTCAGTATCACTTTGAAAAGCTATATAAGGAACCATTGAGACATTGAAAGCATAAGAGAGAATTGAGAGTATCGAAACTATAGTGCATTGTTGCCAGAACTATACTTGAGTCTGCATCCCTTTGTCCCTTTGGAGCACTGTTGTGTTCTTCCCAAGCTTGCCTTTGTTAGTGAGCTTGCTATCGGAGTGATGGAGGATTGAGGTGGTGGAGGCCCAAGTGGGGGATTCAGTTTCTCCGGTTTGCAGATGTGCCGTCAGAGGTTGTCACTTGTAATCTCTGATTCATATTAATAGAAATATCTTTTCCTGTCCAGTAATGTGTATTTTAATGAATGTTGCATCCATTGAAATATGTCAAATGCTTATACATTATTGATTATATATGCTAGAATAGATCTAACACCATGAAATATAGTATGCTTGTATTGTTTAATTGTTGTTGAGGACATGCTATAACAATTCAAGCTGAAGATTGGAAAGCTCAACGGGTATCTACTTCAACCGTCCGGAATAAGGTATGAGGTTCGATCCTTTAGTGTTAGATATTTTTATTTCTATTGCATATTGGGGAAGATTGATTTTTGGAGTCTAGCTGTCTATTGTGGTACCCCAAGCCATAGGAATTTCTCTCCGTAATAGAATTGGCGACTCCGTTGGGGAGTTCCTAGAAATTGTCCTTTGGGGGTTGATCTCTTGGCATTCAATGTATTTGAATTGCTCTCTCTCTCTTGTTTCTGTGTCGGGTATGGGGGAATGTATGCTTGGTAGAGCCTGATTGGTGTGAATTTAGTCTCAGCCTGTCTGTTTGCCTTGAATTTGTGCATCTGTTTCTTCCTGTATGCGGGTTTGTCACTTACAGTCGCGTATACACCCAGGTTCCTCTGGGATTTCCGCATATAAACGCAGGTTTACTGCACACAGTCGCGTATACCCTAGTTTTTTACCATTTTGTGGAAGAGAGTGGTTTGCTGGGTGAATGCTGTTAGTTGCTAAGTCTCCTTTGGCACTGCCTGAGTCTGTTTATACCTCTGTTCTTGACCAGAAACATTTTTTTTAGCCTAAATTTTTTCTTTTAGGAAAGTTCTTGTCATGGCATCTTTGATTTTTTGTTTGAGATTAGTGAATTAGAGTCCTTTTTGCCTTAGTGCTTTGCTGGAATGTTGTTTATGTGTGCTTGCAGAGTCTGGGGTGGTTAGAATCATTCTTTTTCTTTTTGTATCTCTTTATTTTCAAAAAATCCAAAATATTTGCTTATCATCATGCATTGCATTATGCATTTTGCATTAGATCTATATTTGCTTTGGAGTTTAGTTAGGACTTCATATAGGGAAATTTGCATTCAGCATTTGAAGAAGGAAATTGTGCATTCACGTAGTACGCATACCCTGTTTTCATGGACACAATGCATTTGCATTGATTGTTAGGTGTGCATTTTACTTCTTGTTGCGTCATAACACCATTAGTTGCACGACCATATCCTATTTTTGAGTAATAAAGCCAAACTAAAATCAATGCTAAATAAAAAGAATTACACTCTTTTCTTTTCTAGGGTGCACCAACAAGATTAGGTTTTAGGATCTTGGAATAGTTCATTGTAAGTTAATTCTCCAAGATCACTAAACGACAACAACTAGGTGTCTGTCCAAGGAGTGTGTGAAATCCTTGGTATAACCAGCGTTCTCAGGAAGCTCCTCTCAAAAGGGAGTCAAGCACTAGGTAGTGTGAGCGGTTGTTGATTGGGATAACCCCTGGTCGAGAACTGTGTAGCACCGGCGATATAGCCAGGATTATATTCATATCTAGGGGCTCTTTCGGGAGTTTTGGGCTTTGCTACCCTACCCATACTGTCAATCCCTCCTGCGACTATCCGACTGAGCGTTGATTATATTGAGGTGACCTTAGTGACCTTACCTAGGATATCGAGGGGGTACGTGTAGAGGTTATTCTGCATGTGTCCCGGCCAGGTTAGGGTCGGACAGCATAGTCGCTTTACGCGTTGAAGTTCAGGGCCACAATAATTGGTTTCGAACCTCCGCTTGTGGTGACAAGGGCCTCTCAAGCCTCTCCTAGGAGAGACATACCAGCCACATTCGGGAGCTCACTTATCCAGCCCTTGTTTGCTTGCTATTGGCTTTATATTTTATAGTGATTGCTCTATGCACGCTAGTTGGCCTAGGGTTGACGTAAATAGAGAATCTTTGTTTTTTTGTTGAGTCATTGTGGAGTCGGGTGCGGTTCCGCGCTGTTCTCGTCGGTTAGCAGGACTTCTGCCTTCCACTTCTCCTCCTCCTTTGGGAGAGGGGCCTAGACGATCTAGGCGGACTGTGTCACACATTGATTCACACACCATGGAGGATCATTTAGAGACTATTCCTGACCCACCTCCTCCTATTCGTATTGACGATGGGGAATTTACTCCTACATACGATCCCTCACCTGACCTAGCTGAGATCAGTCCCGTTATTTCCCAGATAGGATCTTTACATGATAGACTTACTCATACTAGGCTAGATTCCCCATTGACCCGATACCGGTATGGAATGCCGGATGATGCCGAGACTCACTTTGACCCTCCTAGAACCAGCTATGGTAGTTATGTTACGACTGTTTTTCCTATGCATGATTTGACATTTCATGTTGAATCTGACTTTGACCCTAACACTATACCTGGGCGCATTCCCATGCCTTACCTTGCGGAGAGGTTTGGGAGTACTAGTCACATTGCACCTTCCATCCCAGCGGTGGAAGCTACGTATTATATACCTTCTAGGTCTAGAGTTAGTGATCCCATAGCGATACCAGGTTCTAGACGAGTGACGATAGGCACTAGCACATATCTTCTTACCGATATTTCTTCGTCCTCGCTTCCGAGTTCTTCAAATGCAAACCCTCCACCTTACTCTCATGGTCCTTCGAGTCGACACGTAGCTACGAGTCAGATCCATACTGCAATTACTAGACCTATTGTGTCTCAAACCTACATACCACCCGTAGTTTTGGGATTTTATGTTCATGTTTCTAGAGGTCAGGTTGCTACTTCCTCGACATATATCCCTACTTCTGGTATGTATATTCCTACTTCCGGAATGTATATCCCTACTTATGGAGTATCTCATGGGACATCGCAAGCGGTGACCTATGGACCCTATTATGGGGCGCAGTATGGAAAGGTCTCTTCACCTTACGGAGGCGAGTATTCACAACCTGCTTACTCTCCTAACTATGGCTTTGTAGCTCCTACTAGTCAAGGTCCACCTCATTATGCTACTTCCACGCCACCCTATATGGGTCATATAGGAGGAGGTCACTATGGCCAAGGTCATGGTGGTAATCAATCCTATATGAACCAGGGAGCGGTCCCTAGACCTCATCATGCTAATCTCCCTTTCCTCGTGACACTCAATTTACCTGACTTATCGAGACTTACGAACGATCCTATGGCTCATGACCCGGCTTGGCCGGCTGTCCCTACCAAGCTTCCTTCGGACATACCTAAGTTCGAAGGAAAACCAGGAGAGGATCCAAGTGAACACGTTACGACATTCCACCTATGGTGCTCTTCCAATTCATTGCATCAGGACTCAGTCCATTTGAGACTACGTCAACGCACCCTTACAGGGCCTGCGGCGAAATGGTATATAGAGTTACCTAGGGGTTCCTTTTGCGATGACTTTCCTTAATCACTTCTAGCTACCGGTACGATATGATGTTGGTACTTAACTCTTGTCAACATTTTGGCAAGATAAAGCCACCCATATTTCTGATCATATTCAGGAGTGGCGTAGACAGAAGAGATTAATCAAAGCCTTTATACCACCGAAATTCCTCCTTGAGTGGTTCCTCAAATATTTATTGCCATATATCGCGAAGGATGTTTCCACATCTGGAGTGCAGAATGAGGAACAAGCCATCTTTAGGGCGTAGGAACTAGACTTGATCTATGCTCAGTCTGGTTTGTTATATGAGATTATACCTAATGCCCCTCATTCTAGTTTCGATCCCAAAGTCAAACCTAGACCACATGCCGATCGTATTGTGCGTAGTACAAGTAAGAAACCTGCAGGTTCGGTTGTGAAACAAGTTTCTCAGTTTTCAATCAACCAATCTGCCTCGGGGCAAGCTACGGCTTCGTCTCAGCCCGCCCAAACAGCGAATGTACTTGCTGTGCAATCGTCCGACCAGAAGGGTAACCAACAACCCGGACGAAATAGAAAAAAGGGTAAAAATAATAATAATAAGGGTGGGAATAAAAATGAGAATGCCAACAATAATGACAAGAACAATAAAAATGCTGGGGGGACAAGCAGAATAAGCGTAAGGTTAAATTTCCTTCCAATCTTTTTAAGGACGATCACCTCACTTACTTGTGCCCTAGGATGGATGAAGCTTCGAAGTTCATAGCACAGCGCCCAACTGTGTTAACGAACCCTTTACCGCATAACCAAAATATGAACTCGAAGTCCCATGATCAATCTAGTGATGAAGATCCACGCGAAAGTTGTGACGCGTGCGAAAGATTATTCTTCGTCATAACCCAACCGAGGAAAAGAACCTGATCCACCAGGAACCCCTTTACGTATTGAGAAACCTGCGGATAAACCTGAGGCTGCACATCGCATTCCTAAGGGGGTATTTAAGTGTTCGGGGCATAACCCAAATGCTCGAGCCACCCAAAATTATTCAGTTGTCGAGGACTTGGGTCATACTCCTTGTACGATGTCTGCATTGGAAGTGCTTCAGAGTTGTCCGTCGCAAAGGAAGGCTTTGCTTTCCGCTCTTGGTGTGAATGGTGATGATTCTTTCTCAGTGATAAAATTTGAAACCGCAGGACATTAGCCTCGATTTCCCTACTATGTGTCACTTTTGGTGCATGTAGAATGTCTTAATATGATCGTCAAGCGTACTGTGATTGACAAGGGCGCTGCTGCTTCTGTGATGTCTTTGTCTTGTTGGAAGGGTCTTGGTTCTCCTGAGTTGTCAAAGTCTACGACCATGTTAACTGCTTTTGATGGGAGGTTGTTTAGGCCGCACGGGATCCTTCCTTCCCTTAAAGTCCATTTGGGGGGGAAGACCGTTGCGATAGAGGTCGAGGTGGTTGATGCACCCCTTGACTACAACCTTTTACTGGGAAGGAACTGGATGTATAGTATGCAAGCCATTGCATCTTCCATATTTTGCATTGTATGCTTTCCTCATAATGGGAATATTGTGAAGATTGATTAGATGACATTCAAGAATCCGCCTATTAGTGCATCTTCGAAAGCTTCGGTTCCGAAAGTTGAACATTCCCAGCCGGCAACTGGGAGTGTGGGTGTATGTATGTATCCTTCCCTCATGGGAACCTTTAGTTGTCCTGCACCCTTCCTCGTGATAGGAACTCGTTTCGATGGTGCTTCCACGTCTATGAGATCGGTTCCTTTTCGCACAAATCATATGGAAGATCCTTGGATTCTTCCATTGCCGAGTCCTTCGAGTGAGACCATTGAGATGAGTATGCCGTTTCCTGCAGTCATGATAGCTTACCAAGATAATATTCAGTCTGCTGCAGAGCCTTGTTCTTCCTCTTCCCAGACAGAGGAGGAAGACCCCTATGTGCTGCCCGCATGGGTAGTACCGTCTTCTCATGCCCACGATTTCCTTGATACGGTTTTCCCTTCAGATGAAGTGATCATCGAGGCTATGTCGGGAGTTGAGCCACCATGGGAGGAACTCCATCATAGATCATATTTCCTTCTAGAGCTTGACCTTTTGGAGCATGAGAATTATAGGGAGATTCTTAGACAGAAATTTGGTAGGCCCATGATTCCATTAAGCTCTCCTGGTCAGATGGCTGATGGAAACATGGAAAACATATCGTCAACTATGCCTATCAACATTTCTCGCAACCCTGGTACAGTTGAGAATGTTTACATTGGGGCGGATTGTTCCCAAGATGAGATTCGTGAGTATACCGAGCTGTTCAAGGAATTTCGCGATGTTTTTGCTTGGTCTTATGATAATATGCCAGGGATTGACCCTCGGATTGTCAAACACGAAATTAAGAATTACCCCAATGCGAAGCCTGTTTGATAGCGTTTACGCGCGGTAAATCCTGGGAAAGCACCCGCCATAAAGGCAGAGATAGAGAAACTATTGAAAGCTGGTTTCATCTATCCCATTCCCTTGACGGAGTGGGTTTCAAACCCCATTCCGATGGATAAGAAGCAAGGAGCGATCCGTATATGCACTGATTTCCATGATTTAAATTGTGCCTGTCCTAAGGATAACTTCCCCACACCATTTTTAGATCAGATTTTGGATGAGTGTGCGGGTAGCGAGGTGTTCTCCTTTATGGACGGTTTTTCCGGATATAATCAGATTCAAATTAAACCCGAGGACCAAGATAAGACCGCATTCATTTGTCCTTGGGGAACATTTGCGTATCGGAAAATGCCTTTCGGCCTTAAAAACGCCGGAGCTACTTTTCAGCGGGCGATGACCTTGATTTTCCATGATCTCAAGTCCATTACTGAAGTGTTTTTGGATGACCTCGTTGCTCATTCTCGTGTGAGGATGCGTCATTCTTATCACTTGAGATTGGTGTTCGAAAGATGTCGGCACTATGCTGTTAGATTAAACCCTCATAAGTGCATCTTTTGTGTGAAATCAGGTCGTCTGTTAGGATTTATCGTTTCGAAAGAGGGTATAAGAGTCGACCCCTTGAAAGTGGAGGCAATACTTCAGTTGTCTCCCCCATGAAATATTCGCCATCTTCAGTGTTCGCAAGGCATGGCAAACTTCCTATGAAGATTTGTTGTCAATTTTTCCAATTTGACTAGAGGTTTCATGCGTCTCCTGAAGAAGGATACTCCCTTTGAATGGGATGAGTGAGCCCAGGAGTCCTTCGATGCACTTAAGAGAGCCCTAGCATCGGCCCCGATGATTAGTCCCCCAGATTATAGCCGTGATTTCCTATTATATGTGGCCGTGTCTTTAGAGACGATTGGGATGATTTTGGTTCAAGAGGATGAGGAGCTCTAGGAGCATGTCATATATTATTTGAGCTGAAACCTTATTGACGCAGAGATTCAATATTCTCATGTAGAGAAGCTTGCCTTAGCCACTGTACATGCGGTGCAGCGTTTGACACATTATATTCTCCTTCGCCAAAATTTGGTTGTTGCCCATGTCAATCCATTTCAGTTTGTCCTCACACGTAGGATGATTGGGGGGAAATATAATAAATGGATTGTCATCTTGCAAGAGTTTGATCTCAAGTTTGTTTCGGAAAAATCGAAGAAATCTTTAATCTTTGCAGAGCTCATATCAGATTTTTCGAGTGAGGCTGAGGAGTCAGTATGTGAAGATACGTTCGTTGATGAACACATTTTCTTGATCTCAACGACTGACCCATGGTACGGTGATATCATAGTATATTTGCAAACGTAGAAGACCCCTACTCACCTCTCGCGAGATGAGCGATGTCGATTACATCACGTTTCCAAGAACTACCTCATAGTGGACAATACTTTGTACCACTGTGGAGTAGATTCCCTTTTACGACGTTGTTTAACTCATGATGAGGCTGAGGTAGTGCTTAATGATGGCCACGGAGGGGCGTGTGGTGGTCATTTATCTGGGCTTGCTACAGCCCAAAATATTTTGAGAGCAGGATATTTCTGGCCGTCGATCTTCAAGGATTGTATTGAAGCGGTCAAGAGGTGCCACCCTTGCCAGGTGTTCACACGTAACATGCGCTCGGAGCCTGCCCCGTTACACCCTGTTATCACTGCCGGTCCCTTCACCAAGTGGGGGCTAGATTTTATGGATTGCAACCCAGCTTCGGCTGGGGGGCACCATCATATCATTGTGGCTGTCGATTACTTCACGAAATGGGCTGAGGCAATGCCTACAGTAAAATCCAACGGTGAGACAGCCGCCCACTTCGTATTCAACCAAATCATCTCTAGGTTTGGGATTTCGAGAGAGCTTGTAACTGACCATGGCTCGCACTTTCAAAATCGTATGATGGAAGAATTGGCCTCCAAGTTAGGTTATAAGCAATAGCACTCCTCTTCTTATTATCCTCAAGCGAATGGACAGGTTGAAGCTGTGAATAAATCACTTAATTCCATTCTCCAACGAACCATCGCACAAAGCAAGACGAAATGGCATATCATGTTGTACCCTGTTTTGTGGGCGTATCGAACCGCGGTAAAGACTGCCACTGGTTTTTCTCCATATCAGCTTGTTCATGGAGTGGAGTCAATTTTTTCGGTTGAATGCGAGATTCCTTCGTTGAAGTTAGCCATAGAAATCTTACCAGACACTTCACCTTTGGAGGAGCCTTTGGTTCACCTTGAGCAACTCGATGAGAAGCGTAGAGATGCCTTGGTGACTCTAGAGGTTAATAAGTGTCGCGTAAAGGCCCAATATGATAAGTCTATCCGTCCGAGAGTGTTTAGTGAGGGAGACTTGGTCCTTTTGTGGGATCAATCGAAAGAACCCTTGGGGGCAGAGAAGTTCAATCCTATGTGGCGTGGTCCTTACGTGGTCAAGCGTGTATTAGAGAAGGGTGCCTACGAGTTAGTAGATTACAAAGGGACAGCCTTGGCAGAGCCTAGAAATGGGCTCTATCTTAAAAAATAATATGCATGATCTTTAGCCAAGGTTGTTTGTTGTATATTATTGTACAACTTTTTTGCATAGTTAGGTCTTGTTTATCGTGATCAGGTTTGTGATTAGTTTCCATTTCTTGTGGCAGATGTCAATGGAATCTTCCACCTACATAGGATTCGCGGATGGTGCAAGCCGTCACACTCAACACTCAGCCTCAGCTGCTTGGGTGATTTTTACTCCTATGGGTCATGTACTGTCTTCAGGAGGTGTATGTCTACAACCATCTTCCAACAATATTGTTG
>LPNX011037533.1:20643-49947 GCA_001517045.1 Pseudotsuga menziesii | reverse complement strand
CGCATGGTGTTCTCTCTCTTGAGGTACATCTTGATTCAGAGTTAGTAGTGTCACAGCTAAATGGTTTGTACCATGTTAGAGATCCGACGTTATTGAGGATATTATTACGTGTGAGATTGCTAGAACGACAATTTGAGAACATAACATATATACACATTCCAAGAAATTTTAATCAAATTCCTGACTCATATGCTAACTATGTGTTAGATTGGCATTTGTTTCATTCATTATAAATTAATCATAAACACAATTTTTACACATGTAAATAAATAGACCGATCACCATAAAACTTTTTTATATACATCAAAAATGTGGTAATACATAGTGTCATAATACAAAATTGGGGCTTTGAAAGCCACCATCATATACACGGTAGTACAAAATAGATACACTCCTAGGTGTCTAGTCCTATGGAGGTGGATGAAGGTTGTGATCATGATATGTCACCACGGCTCTAGCTAGCCGCCGGAATAATCGCACCCATGTGCGTGGTACACCAACCAGCTGTCTCTGCATAGCCTTAGGCAAGTCCTCGACTTGCGCCATGGGAATCCTATGAGTCAACCATACGAAGTTGGTATGGATGCTTTGGAGCGTTCGCTCCGCATCCACACCGGTGATATCGTCTCCTCTTCCCCTCCGTCTATGACGTGGGAAGCCCTCTGGTCGCCGTGGTCCCACATCTGCACATGAATGGTAGATGTCACTATGTATTGTCACCCAAAATCATGTCTTTTTGATTCCATTAATCAAGAAAACACAAAAAAATTAAATACTTCAAAAATTTTAAAAAAAGAGTAAGGGTCGAGATTCGTTACCTATGTCTCCATATGCTGACCCTGGTGGTAATGGCATGTCCGGGGCTCCCCCGAAGTCTATCCCTGCATAAGGGTAGTCCTCTATGGCAACAATCTGTCATCACCACCATGGAAAAAAGTCTGCTGGATAAGGGTTGGCCACCCTACCGCCCCCCAGTCTACGCATCGCGTCTGCCCAACGTCGTTGGGACGGATATTGAACCCCGTGGAGAGGAACATCCACTCTAGGGCTCAATCCTAGAACACGCTCGCAGAAAAATGTGCTCAAGATACTGTTGAACCCGAAGTTTCATATCCTACCTGCCTTGCACTTACTAAGCTGATGTTTCATGTTGCTCAGTAGGGAAGTGCTCCAGTCATAGATGGTCGGTGTCATGCACTCCACCGCATAGAACATCAGTGGCCGAGAGGCCTGATGAAGTGATTCTAAGCCTGGTATCCTGCCCAGCATCAGTAGTATGGCCTTTAGGCCCAGTACCTGTATATCATTGGTGGGGACTTGGCTCCCCACCTTCTCCGTCTCTGGGTAGCAGTACACTGCTATGTACTCGTCGATAGTCAGCCCATGACCTGGCCCTCCTCGGGCACAAAGGTTCACCGTCTCACCTCATCTGGATAGACTTGTGATAAATTAGATATCCTCCACCTTAATGGTGAGGGACATGCCGTCTAGCCGGAAGGACTCTAAGTCTGGATCCCAATAGTCTACAAGCATCTGTAGTAGTCCTGGTTTGGCCCTCAAGCCTCCTAGGCACCAAAACTTGTAGAGTCCACATCTTCGTAGAGATTCTTGAGCCATTCTGTCAGCCCTTACTGCTTCCTCTACATCACCATGCTCGCGTTCTTGCCACTCTAGCACCATCCTGCATGAGGAGTTGACCAAAATTTCCATTAGATTTATATAAATCCTTATGCGCGCACGTCATACGCGGCTGTTTTCAAAAAAGCCGTGTATGTACGCAGTTTCTGGTCCCTTTTCCACATATAGCCAGCCCTATACGTGGAAAAAACCTTGATACCCGCATGGGCCGTAGCGCTCATGTAGGTTTGGCCTTTAAAAATTCATTTGACCATGAAAAATTATAAAAATTGTATTGAAATGCAAGCTGAGAACATGAGTAAGTACCTGGAAGAATCGGTTGTGAATTCCGCCAGCTGGATCTCCTGGAATTTGCAGTTGAATATCAGAGCTCAAATGGGTAAAAGTTTCAAATTATTTCTATTTTTTACTATTTATAGAAAATTTTTCAAATATTTGAAAATTTTTACCCCCTTTCCTATACTTTTGACCGTTTCTAACCTTTTTGGACCGTTTCTGACCTAATTTGTGATGTAGAAGACCGTTTTCAGTGCTGTTTCAGCCTTTGGATTGACCCGTTCGTACTAATCTCATGTATAATGTCTATATTGGCATATAGGTTAGGTTCACCACCGTTTGCATTTTGCATGACCTTATGACCATGTCACTATATCCTTAGGTACGAACCCACTCTATTATGTCACGGAACCTTCTTGCTGCTATAGAAGTGGCATGATATGAGTGGTAGAGACTCACCTTACATGGGTACCCTAGTTAGCACCTTATTTGCATTTGGTGCCCATGCCGATGTTTCCCCCTTTAAGGTGTGGGAGTCCATTGTATAGTATTGCCATGACATTTAGCAAGAGCCTCATACTCCTCTTGATCTTATGCTGGCCTGTTTTCCCCCGGACTCCCCTTGTCTCAAGTTGTGGATGCATTATCATGAGCTTTGCCTGTCTTATTGAGCTTTATGCCAGCTCCCCTGACATTGTGTTTCAGCCATATAGCCTAAGCCTGTCTCATGTCTAGCCATGAAGAGCCTTTATTTATATCCTTCGCAGCTTGATTCCCTTTTTACCGGGAGGGGATTTTCCCCCGAGTGTCGATATCCTACACATGTATCCTTGCATTGAGCATAGGTATGTTCCACTGCTTGGAACTAGTTTGTTTGCCTTTATGACACTCGTCTCCTCGTAGTTTGTAACTATAAAGTTAGTTTATTCTTTTTTCAATCTTTTCAAATAACTGAAAAATACCAAAAAAAATCAAAAAACCAAAAAGGCGAACAAGAAAAGATATTATCTTTGGCAGCTGTCGAGTCATGTCGCCTTCGAACAAAGCACTGTATATCACATCCATTTGGTTGGGTTATAGTTTGAATTAGGAGCTGTACTCGTTATCTGAGTTTTATCTCCACCGACTGGTTAAGCTTCCAGTCCCTATGGAGCCTCTATTGATGCCTCCTGCATCATAGAGATGTGCCAGTTTGTATATCGAGTCTATGCTTCCTTCATTCAGTCACCATACGCCGTTATGATCTTGTTCGAAGGAAGTTGAAACCTGAGTCAGCCATTCCTCAGTTATCTTGACTTTACATGTCGGCCATTCCCGGTACAGTTACTGGTTCGTGCACCTTATGATCGAGTTCTTCGATATTATACAACCTTGCTGAGTACCTCGTGTTGGATGATGGGGGATTCCCTAATGCCCTCCTTCCAGCGGATTTCATCCCATCAACTTCAGATAATTTATTCTGGGATTGGAGTCTAGAGTCATTTTGAGTGCCTTGAGACTTACAGTCATCAGTGGCCGGTTCTCTCGCCATCGATAGTTTTGGGAATACATCAATGTCCCCTGATCGATGGATTCTCTCAAGTGTTCGACCTCAACACATTTATTCACACTTGTTAGTTTGCACTCTAGTACCTTGATTCCCATTTTCATTATTGGTGGGTGATCTCGCGTCTGTTAACGGTATACATCAATGATCGGTAATCAGACGATGGACTACTATGTTCGACCTCGACACCTCTATTCGCATAGTAGGACATGTACTCGTAGCGGTTTGTGTAGAAGACCTTCCAGATTGGTGGCATCCACTATATGCTACCTCCTTGATCGTGCCAGTGTTCATGAGATTTCAACTCTCGTGACTTGTTCCAGTATATGTCAAATAGTTCCAGCCACTATGGAGATCCTGATTTGTTATATATCTTCAGCCTTTGTGGAGATCATGGTACTTTGTTTATCTTCATCATGGAGATTATGATCTATGTATATTGTACGTGGCGATGACCACATATGTTCTATCATGTTTCATGCCTATTCATGGCCATTGTACTCTTATGTATCCGGGACTGCTAGATGTATTTGCAGTTATATGCAGAGTTGTATTGTGGTATGATGGTGATTGGGTGGCAGATCTTCCATTTGGGTACCTTCATCACTTCACTTCTGGGATGGACTTATAATGTATTTCGGCCATCGTATAACCCCTCTGATCTCATACATTAGGGGGCATCTGTTATAGAGGATTTCACCACACTAGGTAAATCACACATTGTATGGCCTTCCCCTATCCCGCTGCAGACTCATTAGCCCCTATGGACCATTTGTTGTCTTTTGATGTATCATTGACCATCCCTAAAAACATTAGAAAAATGATATACGCGGCCTTTCCCTCGATAACCGCGTACATACGCGGATATTCCCTCTATAGTCGCATACATCGGGATGTGTGCATAATCCAAAACTGTTGGAGCGTTCCTTGACTTGGATCCGACTCATATGACTCCTGGCCTTCCATATGCCTTGAGATCGCACGGATTCTACCTTTCAGTATCACTTTGGAAAGCTATATAAGGAACCATTGAGACATAGAAAGCATAAGAGAGAATTGAGAGTATCGAAACTATAGTCCATTGTTTCCAAAACTATACTTGAGTCTACATCCCTTTGTCCCTTTGGAGCACTGTTGTGTTCTTCCCAAGATTGCCTTTGTTAGTGATCTTGCTATTGGAGTGATGGAGGATTGAGGTGGTGGAGGCCCAAGTGGGGGATTCAGTTTCTCCAGTTCGCAGACATGCCGTCAGAGGTTGTCACTTGTAATCTCTGATTCATATTAATAGAAATATCTTTTCCTATCCAGTAATGTGTATTTGAATGAATGTTGCATCCATTGGAATATGTCAAATGCTTATACATTATTTATTATATATGCTAGAATAGATCTAATACCATGAAATATAGTATGCTTGTATTGTTTGCTTGTTGTTGAGGACGTGCTATAACAATTCATGCTGAAGATTGGAAAGCTCAACGGGGATCTACTTCAACCGTCCGGAATAAGGTACGAGGTTCAATCCTTTAGTGTTAGATGTTTTTATTTCTATTGCATATTGGGGAAGATTGATTTCTGGAGTCTAGCTATCTGTTGTGGTACCCCAAGCCATAGGAATTTCTCTCCGTAACAGATCTACTTCAACCATCCGGAATAAGGTACGAGGTCTGATCCTTTAGTGTTAGACATTTAATTTCTATTTAATATTGGAAAGGATTGATTTCTAGAGTCAAGCTATCTGTTGTGGTACCCCAAGCCATAGGAATTTCTCTCCATAACATGCTCGACTTGGGACCTTGCTTGATATGTGTGCTTACGTTGGAGCTTGACATGTGGACCTATCTAATGTTTAATAAGGTTGCTTGTTTATGGATGATATTTAAACTTTAAAATTTTTCACCACCCTCATATATCATATATATAAATGGCAGACAGATACTTTTCATTAATCATATCAAACACATCATGTATTCAAAAAGCACCATCAATCTATGCTCACTTCCTTGTCTATCATCCAATACATTTACACTTTTTTCCTTGAATGCTTTGCATTTCTTGAGATCCTAAGGAAGACCCGTATCAAAATCAATTCCCCGAGAATAATCATTATCTATATCTTTGGGCTTCCATTTATCAACTAAAGGTGCCAAAACATTGATATCATGGCACATATCAGGACGTTGATATGGTTCACATGCAGTGCAATGACCTACTAGTTCAACAATAGTGCAAATACTTTCGAGAGTTTCCTGTAACTTCCAGAATTTGATATATTGCCGTTATTAATGATTCTTTTTCTTAGTTCATTTAGCAAAACCCTGATGCTAAATGCATGCTCTCCTCAGGTTCATTCTCATTGAGTTCCCTTCTTCTGGTAATGACTCATGAGCTCCATTAACACAACACCAAAGATATACACATCTACTTTTGTTGTGATTCATCCAGTAACTGACACAATGCAAATTAATATTCAACACACATCAAAAGTCAATTTTTATCTTGATTACTGTAACATTCTATACCTATTCCCAAATCCTAAAATCAAGTATTTCCCAAGTCAATTTCTCAACTGATGATCCTTTTGTGAAAACTAAAAAACATTCTCAAATAACCAGATCTCCTAGATACCACTAACCTGAAAGGAATTCATTTCTATTTAATGTTCTAAATACACTGTAATAATGTTTTGAATGCAATCCATGTGACATCCTCATAGATGTGCCATTCTAGTCTCTTTAAATACTCAACTAAGAATGTACACAATATCACAGACAAATATTCTAGTGGAAAAGGAAAAGTTGCTTAATTACCTGCATGATTGGGTTCTAGATATCCAAAAGTACCAGCTAATCTAGTCTCGACAGAGAATTTTCCCTCTGGTGCCAACTTCACCAATCCAAAATCTGAAACATTTGCCTAACAATCATATCTAAGAAGCATATTAGATGGTTTAAGGTCTATATGAATAAAGCTTCTGTGGGCCAGGCCATGCAGATACTTCAATTCTCGAGCAACATCCAAAGCTACTAAGGCATATCTTTCAGGAAATTGGTTCAAGCCCATTATTAGCACAATCAAATATATTCCTTCTAAGAGTAGTACCCTTTGGCATGTACTGATATACCAAAAGCCTTTCATTTCCTTCAATACAATAACCCAACAAGGAAACCAGGTGTCTATGCCTAACTTTAGATAAAACCATTATTTGTGACTGAAATTCCTCCAATCCCTTGTTACTTACAACTCGCACTTCCATTCTTTTAACTGCAATTATGGTGCCATCATCTAGTTTCCCATTGTATACATCCCCAAACCCACCTCTTCCAAGCTTATTTCCAGACATGAAATTCCTGGTTACATGCATGAGAACTTACACTGATAGTCAGATTTACAGCTTCCATCACATGAAAATCACTAGGTCCAATGCTTGTATTTTGTGTATCGCTCAAAATATTTCCTCCATCACTATTATTATTATTGTCCACTTGAATTTTCCCCAGTGATTTGATCTATTTGATGGGTCTCTTCTGTCATTTACAAGAGTGCTAGGTGCTTCAACTTGCATAGGTCGACATGCCTCTTTCTTGTATATGCAAAATGCAGCAGGAACAAGAAAAAATAACATAATAGCTACAACAATGGATCCAACAAAGGTTCCAACAGAGATTCATGAATATTTCAGATTTGCCTTCATTCGCATCAATTGGATTTGTGGGAGCATTTGACTTAGTACCATTTGCATTGGGTCCTGAACTGATTCCAGTAGGTGGTACTGGGGAGACCCAATTACTTAGCGTAGAAACATTTGGAGAGGACACATAAGGGTTGTATCTTTTTGTAGATGGTGACGGAGGACTCACGGAAGGTGGTGACACAGAAGGGCTCACAGGAGGAGGTGATGATGACTTGACCATTAGAGGATTCCCAAACTAAGCACTTTGACTTGTGCAAATAATTTTGAAATAGGAGAACTTAGGTTATTATTGAAGTACTCAAAGAATTCAATTGGGTTAGATTGGATGGAATTGCACCAGAGATCATATTGTCACTCAACATGATAACTTTAAGTGATGCCAAATGGACAAGTGAAGGAGACATATTTCCAACGAGATTCCTATTGGGTAAATTTTAGTAGGACACATTCACATCTCCATACCTTCACTCTAATTAAATATTTTATCCAATCTGCAAATTGCAGATTGTTCGGTAATAGAAAACTTCAGAGAAAGAATTTGACTGAAGGATTAACTCTAGATGTGGAAGTTTTAAAGCAAAGGATTAACGCTAGATGTGGAAGTTTCAGATAAAAATACAATACATAATACATATGTTATATGATAGCATAAACATCTAGGAATATAAGCTTCACCAACCCCCATAACTCAGAGCACCCAGAAACATCTAGGTATCTAAGCTTCGCCAATCCCCGTATATTATGCAGCTTCACACACCCCTTTTCCTAGAACCCCTCCAAAGATAGCAATGTTTCCATACTTTGCAGCTATTTTAACTAGGAAAACCCAGAAACATCAAATTCGGTACTTGCACTAAGTCACCAACCCCCGTATGCTCTACAGTTTGACACATCCTTCCACCCACAACCTCTCCAAAGATACCAATGTTTCCATACTTGGAAGCTCTTCTCACTCAGAGCACCAAGAAACATCTAGCTCTCTAATATTTCTCACCTAGACCGAACCCCGTATACACTTAAGTTTCACACATCCATGTTCACACAACCTCTTCAAAGATACCAATATTTCCATACCTCGAAGCGCTTCTAATTCAGAGCACCTAAACTTTGGAACCTGCACCAACCCTTGTATGGTATTCACTATTCAGCATCGCATATCCTAAGAAACATAAATGTTGTGAGATAGTAAACATACATGCATTAACACAACAAATTTTTATTTACCGTTGAATACTTGTAGAACCCCTAAATTCTTCATCAAAACCCAGGAAAGGCAGAGAAGCATGGGACAGTTTTCCCAATGGATCCATGAGAGATTGGGTAACTCCACCCCCTTACAAAGCCACCATTTCTTTAAACAAGCTGAACCAGATTTCTTAGTAAATCTCCTCTCTCAATACCTTGGAAATCCCAGGAATGCATCGACGCCAATCAAATCTCTTACCCATAAACAGGGTTCTTACGCTTCTCAAAACCTGTTGTTGCTCCTGGAAAACAAAATTACTTGTGAAACACAACGACTTGATGTTCTTGCTGAACACATTGACCTACTGTTAACTGACAGGTATGCATTGGATGTTAAGGTATGCAATGCAGTGTAAATCAATGTAAGCAGGATGATAGGACACCTACAGGAACCAAAGAAGACACAGTAAAAACCAATGGACAATGCCCATAAGATGAAGAGGACACTGGAAAAAATCTCATTGGCAAGCAGTGTTCAAAATTGAACCCTTCCCAGCATTTCCAAAGGTTCTAGCCCTTCCCATGTGTAAAGTTAAAATCGCCCTTAAAAAAAAATTAAAATCTGAATTTTACCCTTCCAATTACGAAGGGCATAATTTATTTAAAAAGAAGGCCAACATTTGAAATTACCCATCTATATAAATTTCTCAAGATGTTGAAATTCCTATGCTATAAAGTTGAATTCATTATTCAAAATATTGGAAATATGATAAATTATAATTACTCACTCACTCATGGCATGCACTCAGGGCTGAATTGTGCAAGATGGCGAGTAATCATTGATAGCTACAAGTCACTAGCGATCGAGATGTGACTCTTACTCCCAAGTCACTTGGGGCTGCAATCTAAAGTGTAAAAATGTGTCAACAACTACGGCTTTAAAAAAAACAACACCTACTAGTCTACTACTAGGCTTGAAAGGAGATTAAAACTTTATGCCTACTACCTATGTGAACCTCACTACCAATGTCCACTCTTTTTTCGTCAAAACGAAATTCAAAAGGCTGGTTTGACAAGTCCTCCTCTACAAGACTTCATTTCTTGCATGAATATCATGGACTTGCAACAACTATAAAAAACAGTGGATGCCATTAAAATATAAATAATGGCATGTAGCTCTAGGATCACAAACTATGCAGAAGTCGATTTATGCATTGCTATAGAGAGATGCCATTCGGCACACGATATGGAGAAACAAGGGTTATTAATAAAATTAAAAAAACAATTGTGGTTCAATAATAGTATTCAATTTGATGGGTGGCATGAT
Organism: Pseudotsuga menziesii; assembly: GCA_001517045.1. Lineage (NCBI taxonomy): Eukaryota > Viridiplantae > Streptophyta > Pinopsida > Pinales > Pinaceae > Pseudotsuga > Pseudotsuga menziesii. Next base: position 40,281 of record LPNX011037533.1, on the reverse strand, counting down.
TGTGATGTAATCTCCCTCCATCCTTCCAAACATTTGTGGTTTCTCACAACATTTTTCCTTAGCACCACCAAAATACATATAAAAATTACTTGTCTTAACATCCTCTTCTCTTTAAATCCTCAAACCTAATCACATAGTCATAACTAAGGATTATTATGCATGCACATCCTCACCTTATAATATGAATTGGGTCAAGGCACAAAGACAACCATAAAGTATTAAATGTGTCAAGACGCAAAGAGTAAGAGACAATTATAAGTAAGTCTTATGTTAAATTTACCATATTAATCTTTAATTAAAAATATCAACTGAGATTTGACACGTTGGATTGTTGTCATCTTCTTATCACTCCTTAGCAATGTGATTGCAAGGAATTTTTTGAAGGTGAAGTCCATAATTTTAGGGCTTCTTCCTCATTATCATGCCTTTTGGTAAGACAACAAAGAGGGTAGTGGCCTGCATCACCATGGAAAACGATTTTGACATAGAGGTTATACACATTGATTGTTTACATTAAATAATGACATAGAGGTTATACACTTTAATTGTTTACATTAAATAACTTAAATTCATACCCATGATTGTCGATTCACTGAATCGTGGACTGGTACAAAACACAATGAATTTTAGAGCCCCGAGCCCTTAATTACTCACACTTATAAATTTCTCAAATATAGCCATTAATAAACTTCTTTTGGTATTTTGGTTCAATTTAGAAGGTGGATTGTTGAGACTCAGACATGCAGTGAGTTGCAAGGATTCAATTGACTTAGGCTTGATTCCATTTCACCTCCATCCCATACATGTATTCTTTCATGACAAGTGTTGAAAAAAAAATCTAAGTAGAGGGTTATGGTCGGGAGTTTTTAATTAAGGTGATGATAGGTGTCCAAGATTTACTCAATTTCCACCCATCATCCCTATTGATGTTTTTAGGGTGCTTCTCAATCTCAATGGCTTCTATGACGCGTCATTTCATGTAATGATCAATCCTAGCTATAACCTTTGTATATTCAATGCAGATGTGGTGTTTGGAAGTAACATAGTGCTTAGCTAGTGAATATTTTTTAGTGCATTCATGGATAATGTCGTTGTGGTTCTCTTTAAGTCTTATTTGGATTGGGTGACCTGTTTTAGCAATATAAACCTTCCCACGGGACACAAAAAAAGTGGATGCAAAAGTGGATGCAATAGTAGATAAAAAAGACGTAAACATGGATGCAAAATGGGATGCAAATGTGAGTGCAAAAGTAGACGAAAAAAAGGATGCGAAAGTGGATGCTAAAGTGGGTGAAATAAAACTAGATTGAAATCTAGACACAAAACATGATGTAAACTTTGATGCAAAACTTGGCGTACGATACGATACAAAAAAAGAAGCAGAAGTGGATGCAAAATATGATGTAAAAAAGGATGAAAAAGTGGATGAAAAGATGGGTGTAAAAGTGGAGGAAAACATGGATGGAAAAGGGGGCACACCAAGAGTAGATGTACAAACTAGGCTCAAAACTAAGCACGAAAGCTGGAGCAAAACCTGATGCAAAACCTGGTGCATAACAAGGTGAAAAAAATGATGCAAATTAGGCCACATTTTGTGCCATATTTAGAAAAAAGATGCAAAAAGCACCTAAAATAGCAACAACCCATGAAATTGCACCATTTTGTCCAAAAAAATGAAGAAACATACATTAAAATATGGTCTAGATGCAAAAAAGGAAGCAAAAACAAGCGCTAACCATAGGGTTTCGTTGTAGTGAGAGGTCATCACTGCTTTATTATATCTATCATATTATGTGAGGTCATGAGGCCTATATTAAGAGGTCGAGGAATCAAAATATTTACCTGAAATTCTAAGATGGTTTCGGGCCTCTACCTTTATATTGCATATGGATATGAGACTGTTTCTAGGTCAGCACCTGAGTTTAATTATAATTGAGTCTTTGATTGGTTAAAATATTGTTCTAGGTGCTTCCATCGATTCAATTATTATATATTGTATCAACTGCTATGACGTTTAAAGGAACTTAGCTTACTGAAGCTATGTCGACTGGTGCAGCTAGACATTCGACGGTCACATGAGATCATGGATATAGTTATATTGAAGTTATAAAAGCATCTCAGACATATGGGACTTGCAAGGACTCTTACATTGGTGAAGTATCAACAAATAGCTATGATGCTTCTAGCTAGGTATCGATATGGTACAGGTTCTAGTAACTAATTCGTAATTGACTTAGGAACCTAATTTTCCTTTGGCACACACTTAACCGGGTTTGATTCAATGGTGCAACAAGGATAAAGATGGTCAAGAGAAAGTTTGTGCAATTGATTTGTTGGATATATAAATATCGAGGCGCATGGCACCGATATTACTCATAAAAGGTATACAATTTACAAAATTTACACTTCATTGTCAAATTTGCAATTTTCCATGACACAATTAAAAATGACTAATTCATATTCTTCTAGCTAGTTATTTTTTATGTCGTGACTAAATTAGTCATTTATGTTAGTAATTTTTAACTCTGACATTTATTATCTAGTCATATTTGTTAACTGGAGACTAAATTAGTCATTAATTTTAGTCGTTTATAGTTGGGTCAATCAAAATTGCTCATATTTAGTAGTAAATCACTTGAAAAACCTGTGGTGACTAGAATTTTTAGTCACCGAGTAGCTAATTCCTCATTTTGTACTAGTGATATTATGTACTCATGATGTTTGGAAGAATGCATACAAGAAAATGGGATCCCATAATTCTCTTTCCTAATGGTATGGGTTGGAGAGCACTCTTAATTGTTGGAGTGCAACACAAGCAATGGGACCCTAGGATAGTTTTTAGTCCCATTTATTTCAATTTTTGGGGGAAACACAAAGTATGGGAGATGGATTCCCAACTTAATAAAGTGATTTTAATCAGAATATTTCAGCAGCAATCATGGTTGTTCCTCTTGAAAATATTCTTGGAATCTCAAAGACTCAAAGTTGGCCAACAAAGTGGCAACTTCAAAGAATCATACAGAAAGCAGGTTCTTCAACACCAATGTTTGAAATTGCTTGAGGACAAGCAATATTGGGTCGCAATGGCCTAATCAAGTTTTCCATATTCATGAGAGTTTTTCAAGTTCATGCTAAGGGTCAGATAATTGCCAAGGAGGAAAATTACTAGTTTGCTAGGTTGGGGGTGGAAGCTTTGGGATTTGGAATAAGGGGGAAATAAATTATATTTGAACATTAGAATGGCATAAATATTTAATAAATTATCTAAATAAATAAATACAAGGAAAAATAAAAGTGCCAATTAATCATGGATCCGCATGGATTAATCATGGATCCACATGGGGCCCACACAAGCTAGAAATTTTGTTCAACATGGCATCCTCCTCTTGAAATTTAAAATTCATGGGAATCCTAAAGGTTTTTAGATGAGTTATAAGGATAATAAACTTGGATATATGTGTCATAGGTCTAATTTGGAAGGAAATGTAACTTACATGGGAGAGGAAGTTATTTTGGAGCTAGTGAGACACTTGGACTAGATTCCCTAGATCTATGACAACAATGATGAAGATGCTATGAAACTTATGAAACAAATAAGATATAAAGGATGATATCTGACATATTTTACATGTCAAGTTGAAATAGATCATCCAACAGGGTGCTCATATGAGTTGGGGAAGCTCAATGGGTTCCTACTCAAATTGGGGGAAGATGGAAGGCTAGGAAAGGGAGGACACATGGAAAATCTTGTGCCTACACCCAAATTCGAATTGGATTTAGTTTCTATATGGATTGGTAACCTTATAAGGTTAATAATGTTCATAAAATATAGGAATAAACCAAGAGAAGATATTTTGTTCATTTGAGAAATTGTCATTTGTGATTTGTGAGAGCTAGTGGATGACTAGTTTTCTTTCCTTGGCCAATTTTGAGGGTGAAAGATTCCCATACTAGTTTGTGTTTGCATAGGCCACTCAAGTATTTCATGGATATTTAATGGAATTGTATTTTTAGGTGAAAGCTACATGGAATCTTGTGGTTTCTTCTGTTGCAGCACTTTCTCTCAACCATTTCTAGTTTTTATTGCATATTCTTGCTCATGGAGGGATTGCGCTTTGGATGATCTATCGTACTCTTTAGAAAAGATTATACTAGTCTATTTATGATTGTAATAAGTTAAATATGATATGTTATTCATCCTCAGAAAGTCTCAGGTCGAAATACCTAAGAGTTTTATGTCAAATTGACTTTTAATGAGCAAACAATGACCATTTCCGCACTATATTGATGTATGCCATGGTAATGATGATTATTTAGAATGAAAGAATGTATATCTTATATATTTATGATGAATGGAATTTAATTAATGTGTATTACAATTTTCATGTTCAATGATTAAGAATTTGAAGCCATTTTAATCAGTTTAATTGCATTTGGAGAAGATTTGGTGCTTTTTCCCCAAGGGTCGAAATATTGATTTTGTAGTTGTTTGCGAGAGGGTCATAAAAAGCTATATAAAATAAAAAATGATGCATATGAGACCTTGAAACTGTCCCTTGCACATCCTCTTCCTTTTTTCATAAATTTGTTTGGGGTTGGGAGCATTTGATAAGCCATTTCTGGCATTTACTCGGGGGGAGGGATTGGAACCCCAAATTGCTAGTAAAGACTCCTACATTGATCAGAATATAAAAAAGTTTTCAGAAGTAATTGGAGGGTCATAAACCATCCATAAACATAATATTCAAGTATTAATATAATTCATTCACCCTCTGATAAGATTCGGGAGCATTTGGGCCAATTTGGAGACCTAGACATCAAAACTAGTCAAAACTCGAAATAGGGAAAAAAATGAAAAATTGGTCATTGTAATAAAATTTGAAAAATGAACATTACAATGAGAAGAACTCTTTATAAGTTAAAAAATGAACAAGATGAAGCAACTCAATTTTTTTGTGACAATAAATCAACTATTGCACTATCAAGAAATCACATCTTTCATAAATGAAGTAGGCATATCGATACAAGGTATAATTTTATTCGAGAACTGATAAAAAACAATGAAATCAATATGGAATTTTGTGAATCAGAAAATGAGTTTGCAAATCTATTTACAAAACCTTTAGGTAAATAGTTCTTTGAGCTTCATAGGAAAAACATTGGGGTTTGTAAGTTGTAACAGAAATCAAGTGTTACAATTTTTTTATGTTTGGGTGTAGTAATTAAGGGGGAGAATGTTGGAAGTGGTTTATTACTCCACCACTCATATCAATTTCCTGCCGAAACGCTGAAGAGGCTCCACTGTTCATATTTGTGGCTGCCAAAATTTTGAAGAGCCGCCACACGGCCTCACTGCCTAATTTGAAAAGGAAGCAATTGCATTAGTTCAGCTTATTTAATTTTAAAAAGTCATTTTGATGTTACATAATTGAGCCACCAAGCGCATATCAAATTTATGAAGGGCCAACACAGTTTTCTATTTTGTGAATCTGCAACACTATATCAGAGAATTTCGTTTTTGTATTACAAAGGGTCAAATAGCACTTAATGACCGATTTAGTTAAAAAACTACAATTACTTTCCTTGTAATCGTTATTCATACAAAGACATAGAAATAGATGAAGAGCGTAACACATAGTTGAAATTCAAATTTGTTTCTGTGTATTTCTTTTGTTATACTCTATTTTTTAGTTTGAAAAATCAGAGTATATTTCAACTGTAAATGTGTTAATATATTTTATTTATGCAAAATAGTATTATTATTAATTTTACGAATGTAGGGGTCATCAAAACGGAATTAAACAATCAACTGCAACACCAAACAATTAGCTGTAACGCGATCAAAATTGTCCTGTAAGTTGTTGTTAGTTAAAAACTCAGCTGCAACACAGATGCAACACCACCTGTAGAGTTCTATTAGCTGCAATAGTCACTTGCAACACTCCTGTAGGTGTAGATTTGAGTTTTTTGTGATATGTAAGTGTTGTTGAAATAGATAGCAACACTCCCCTTCCTTCCCCACACATGCCACGATAGTCTTTAGGGGATCACAAGAGTAGAAGGTGGCATATTATGAATGGTTGAACGTAGCCTTTGCATGGAAAAAAATGTTTCTAAGTAGGTTGGGGTAGGTGGATAATAACATAAGTTGGAAACATATGTGGAGCTGAGTTAACAATGAAAGAATAGTTAATGATCATTTCTATATTTCAAAACAATACTATTGACTAATAAGAGAAAACCAAATTGCATTATATGGAGACACAATCTAATAGAGGAAGAATTGCTAAAAGTTTAATTTCATTGTTGGACAATTTGGGTAGTCTAAGAATCTAACACTTAATCTTGTAAAGGTATTGCTGATTGCTAAAATTGTATAATTATACAAACTACAATTTACAAGCCAAATCTTAACTGTATTTACTTGGAAAAACACCTACCAAAATAACAAAGCGTTTTGGTTGATCATTATCCCACAGTATGAGGAGCAGTGAAGAAATAAAATATAATATCCCTGTGTTTAACTCCTAAAACATGAAAGTGAAATATTTTCTAACATACTCAGATCTAGAAGATGAAGCTTTTCACATTGAATGAACTCCTCACCCTCTAGAGTAGTTTCCTTACTATCAATTGTGACAGAGAATATGGAGTGTGAGTGGCTACAATTCGTAGGAGGCATTGTTTGCTCATTTTTAAGTAATTACAATTGTAAATCGACACAAATGTGTAACATACAAAGTCCAGAGTTCATTTTTGACTGAGACAAGAGACTTTTGTTTATGTTTTATTAAGGCTAATAAGATCTGTAACTATAATTTTTAGTTCAAAGTAAAATCACAAACCATTTTGAATAAAATATTATAAAATTATCTGAAAAAAGTTTAAAATAAAAAAAATTTAATAAACCATTTGAAATATAAACGATGATGGTATATATTTATGCATTGAGCCTCCTTTAATCAAAACTCCGTCAGTCCGTCACGGCAATGCGCTTAGAATGTTACTTATATGATGGGGCATCAGCAGGCAGTTATGTTCTAAGTACTATTGTTAAGTAAAAAGAAAGATGGTTTTAGACAATGAATTTGAATTTTCTTGCAAGAAATTAGAATAACTACATTGGTTTTAGACAATGTATTTAAATTTTCTTACAAGAAATTAGAATAACTACATCTAAGGCTTTGAGGAATGAATGAACTTCTAGATTTCAAAAACGTTTTTGAGGAATGAATGAACTTCTAAATTTCAAGAAGCTTCTTGAAAAATAAATGAACTTCAAGATTTCAAGAAACATAGATTAATGAGCCCAAACTGTTTGTTATTTGTCACATTTAAAAGACCTTAGAGTTTACAGTGGACAACAAATAATAGACTAGACTATATTTAGCTTAGGCTACACATACTTTATTTATTCTTTATTCACTTTATATTGTTTCACCATGCACATGTGACAATAGGTGAAAATAGTTGAGTTAATTTCTCCAAGCTCGTCATCAACTTCTATGTTAAGGCAAAGAACAAAAATCCTTGAACATTAAAAACAATGTCCACATCACTAATCGATTTGATTTTAGATACTATGTTAAAACTTTAGTAACTAAGGCTTTATAAAAGTGGCAAGCTGCAGGTTGCCTTCTCTCATAATTTAACAATGAGTGCTTGTAAAATGGGAAGGTCTAATTTATTAGTTTATAAGCTCCATTTGGTAACCTATAGTTTATGTCTATTACAAAATATCACATAGTAAATTAGTATATAACTTAGCTTGTTAAATAATATTAAATTTTTACAAATAGAAGTATCAGAGATACATGTTTAATTTAGACTTTTAAGCTAGAATTTTTTTATTGGGTGGAGAAGTCTCAACATAAAATTCAGTGGGGGAATTTGTTTTAACTCTTTCCATGCCCATTTCCACTCAAATTAAATTTAAAACATTTACATATATATATATATATATATAATTGCACAAATTAGATAAATTAAAAAGCTTACTCAAAGTTTACACTTTAAAAATGATAAAACATTTACAACTTAGTATATATAAAACTGTACAAATTAGAAAAAATAAAAATCTTTGTGTTTATTCTCATTAAGGGATAAATTAAAAGAATTAAAGTTCATAATGATAATCCATTTTACTAACTGAAATATTGGTAAATAGTAACTTATCAATCCATTTCATTGTGCAGAAGATACCCATTCTAGAATCAAGTAGGGGAAGATGTGTCACTCCACCCATTCTAGAATTAAGTAGGGGGACATGTGTCACTCACTCACTTATCTTAGAGTTGACACATTCACTTTTAAAAAAATAATAAAATATTATAAAAAGTCACCTCTTTAAAACATTTGTTGCAACTCCCAATATATAAAATTACAAAAATTAGATAAATTAAAAAAGCTTCCTCAAAGTTTACACTCTAAAAAGGGGTTTTCCATTCAAAAGATTTGATCCCTTTTGATCCCTCTACCCTCTTGGTAGATCTCATTTAAGATGGATTTGTGCTGGTTGGGACAAAACAAATTCTACGACATAGTAGGATGAGATGTCTAACTCTTTAAGTGTTCATGTTAGAGTTGGCATGTGTACTTTTAAAATATTATAAAAAAATAACATCTCCACTCAAATTAAATTTAAAATATTTACAAGTGAAAATATATAAAACTACACAAATAAGATAAATTAGAAAGCTTCATCAAAATTTACACTATAAAAAGGAGTTTGCCACTAGAAATATTTGATCCCTCTATGCTCTTGGTAGATCCCCTTTTAAGATAGATGGATGGTAGTGCTTATTTTCATTACCATATAGATTAAAAGAATTAAAGTATAGTGATGATCCATTTCACTACCTCAAATATTGGCAAATAGTAACTTATCAATCCATTTCACTTCCTGAAATATTGACCAATACTATGAGACTTGTTGGAATAATGTGCATTTTTAACATCCATCTCGACAAAAGAAATAAAACAATATTTTCAGCACCTTATCCAAATAATAATATGAGTTATTCATATCAAAAAGCAAATGAACAGTTTAAGCAAGAAGACTATCCTAAAAAAAACTAAGCTATATCTATCCATCAACAAAACATAAGACGAGTATAACATGAACATTGATTGCATTAAGAAATACAAAAAACAAATAAAACAACAAGTTCAACACATTATCTACTTAAATTTAAACAAATTTAAACAATACAGATCAGAAGACAAATAAACACTTTAATCACAAAAATAGTGAAATAACTAAAAAAAAAAAAAGGTGAAATAACTAAAAAAAACTAATGATCAAGATAAACATAAAATAATATAACATGAACCAAAATAGTACTTCCATTAAGCAATACACAATTATTTATAGTGACAAAAGTTCAATACATGGATTAACATTTTCATGTAATCCAAATATATAACAATAAAGAAAAATAGCTCGGTTTGGTCTTCAGCTCTGTCAATACCGTCTTAATAATAAGAACAAAAAAAATTAGACTAGAGATTTGAAATTGAACAAACTCTCAAATCAATAATTTGCAATATTGACCGTTGGTTCCGGTGAAGAACGAAAAGCTGTGATAAACCTTGCATTCCTATGTGAAAGAGTCGGAGACAAAATGTCCTCGAGAAAATAGTAGAGGACTATATACAGCAATCCCAATTCACATGGACAAGCCTAAAATATGTCCTACGATCGTTAAATCTATTGACTTGGGCTTTTATGCTCCAAACCCGACCAAGATCTCTGAGGAGGAATTCAATATCCCCAATCCAAATGACGTATTTACCTGCATTATAAACATTATAAATATATTAATTTAGGCTTAACATATTAAGCTAAATAAACCTAAACATTGAATGATATAAAAAAATCCTGTTTAGTACTGCTATCTTACTGCATTGAATGACATAAAAAAAATGCAATCCTGTTTAGCTACTGCTATCTTACTGTTCAGGTTAAATATCTTAATATTTCTCCTTTTTGGCTGTCTCGTTCCAAAAACTCCCTATTGATTAAGTCTTCAATTCGCTTTTTAATTTCTTTGATTTCTGCCTTGAATGTGGTTCCAAGTTGCTGGAGGCATTCACTCACCAGTTCTTTGTAATGTAGAACTTTCTGCTTTTTCATAATGCGCACAATTGATCCGTCAATAGCAAAACGTCTATCCTTATAAATGTCCCTAGTACCATTTTCCTTCTCATGCAGCAGTGGCACTGGAATTTTTACTTTCCCGGCTGTTCCATTGGTAAAATGAAAATTGATTTCAAAATAATCAGCTGTACCTATCGTGGTTGTATCAGGATTCTTTAGAAGAATTTTGTACTTGTCACTGGCCAGGGAATATAACAATTTCACCATTTCTTCCTCCGAAAAATTCAAGTGGGTTCTGATGTCGGAATAGCTCAACCTTTCAGAGTCATTGAACAACAATAATATTGCTGCCTGGTAATATGTTACTATCATTTCTATTGGCACGCCAACAAAGTTACCAATTATATTACAGGTTCCTAAGGAATGTATCCATGTAAGTTGTCTACCTTGGCCTTCCATTGAATAAAAATCTTTGAACACTTCCAGATATCCAACCATCTCTGCAGGTAGATTAATCTGAGAACTCTGGACTGTTGGCCAAATTCCGGTTCGCAAAACTGTCACATTAAACTCTATTCCAAGATGGATATTTCTGTTATTATTGAGGTAGGCTTGAAATCCACTCTGGCACTCCAGTGATTTAGAAAAATCTGTAAGCATTCTTCTCATCTTCGATGTCAATTGGCCACCACATTTCTGCGTCAGCTTTGACAATATGCTCTGCTCAAGATCAACATTTGCAGTTCTATCGATCAGAAGTCTACTAGCTAGTTTTTTTCTGTAGAAATCAGCAAACATATCTTTATCACTGATATACTGTACAAACTCCACCACATTTTGGATTATATCATCTCTGACTAAGATTTTGTTCGGGCTATCCTTTTTCAGTACATTATCACATAGACTAGCCAGCCATTCTGCAATAGTAGTTCCTGCAATTATTTTATTGCAAAACACTTCAAATACTTCTTTTAAAGCGATGGAAAAAATAGTATTACGCTGAAAAACATCTACAGCATATTTCATATGCTTATCACGTAATTGTATAACCAGCGCCACAAATGAAGCCACTTCTTGCAGCAATATGCTTCTATCCCTTCTCCTGGAATCATGTCTTATAGCATCTTCAGCCTGTTTAACAAGTGGAGTTACTTCACCAATAACATACTGCTTAAAAATATTGGCAACTGATTTCCATCCATTGGGTATTCTATCAAACATCCTCTGCATCATCAAAATATCTTCTTTCCTATGGTCTCGAAGCAAAGTAAGGCAGCCTGAATTTTGATCCTCCAGAAAGTGTGTCATATAACAGGAAAGGAGTCCAATTTCTACTTTGTCTAATACCTTCTGCTGGCTCGTCCCATGCAAATATCTGACAACTCTGTCCTTTTCGCGTATCAGACATTCTTCAACCTTAGACATGTAGTCCGTATAGCTGGCACCTTCTAAAATCCATGAAACAGCCTTCCGGGAATAGTAAGCTCCGGTATGTTCCAACATGGCCTCTTCCAAATCATTTGTATAGAAATCCATGTCAAGCTCCACAAAAATGGCCACACCATCTTTCAACAAAAGAGTGCCATCAGTTTGGTCTCGTTCACGCTCTTGATCAATAAGAGCAATCACTGCATTTTTCACATTGGTTAGCCTTACACGAAAGGCCAGGTCTCGAAAGTACCTGATTCCCACTTCTCCGAGTGAAGGAAGGGCGTGTTCCACTGTAAAAGAGCGATACAAATATTGAAAGGAGGAATCCATCGAATGCATCATCGCTCTGTGAATGTTCCAGCGTTTGACAAGCTCGATCAACATCAACTGACCGTCAACCTGTTGCCCTAAAGCCGGTAAAACCGTTGAATAGATGTAGTCTCTAATGCAATCCTTACATCTATCATAGATTATTTGTTCTTGGTGCTTGTTAAAAGCGCACATTTGGTACACCATAGTATAAGCAGCCATAGACTCCTCCGTAGCCGTAGCCGTGTGAGAATTGAGATCTCCGTTTTCCAACCGGCGTCTTAACTGTAGAATAGCTTTATAAACAATAGCCCATCCTTCTTCCAGATCGATGATATTGCCCTTTTTCAGAATAGCCTTTGCTTCCTCCAGGATGGAGACATTGCCACCGTCAGTCATTTTTCAAGTAAACAGTAAAACTTTGAATATTCGGTAACCAGAACGCTCCAAGAAGTCCGCAGCATATAGAGAACACTTTGTGATAAATTGTTGATCGCAAACTTGGTATTTATAATGATCTCATCTAGTTTGCACTCCTAAAGAGTTGATTTAACGGTAAAGTGGCGCTAGAAGACCGTTGGGCGATCTAAGAGGCCCTTTGATAAGGCCAATCCTTATACTGGACAGACTTTCCCTCGGGAGGGGAGCCTGGTGGTGTCGAGGGGAGCCTGGACACCGTTGGATGAGAAATCCATCCAACTGTGTCCATTGAACAGGCTCCCCTCCCGAGGGAAAGTCTTTCCAGTATATAAGGCGCTCCCTTTGATAAGTGATGCTAGAAGACCGTTGGGCGATCTAAGAGGCTCTCTGATTGTTGTTTTGATTGCATCGAGAATAAGTGATACCTCAAGAAATCCAACGATGTCCACTGGACAGGCTCCCCTCCCGAGAGAAAGTCTCTGCAGTACATAAGACGCTCCCTCTGATAAGTGGCCCAGAGTGGCCCTAGAAGACCGTTGGGCGATCTAAGAGGCTCTCTGATTGTTGTTTTGATTGCATCGAGAATACCCGATACTCGTAGATGTTGCACATAAAAATAGTATTTTTAGTAAACTAACGATATTATAACCCCATATGTCTTCGGTGACGAGGTGGTTTTGCAATAACTGGGGTTGATATATTATTGATATTTGTTTTTTAATAATAAATAAAATAATTTAAATTTAATATTTAATATTTAGTATGACTACCATGGGAATAGTGCATTTCAAAACAACTTCATAGAGAAAAACACCTTACCGCGTAATAAAATAATTTGAATTTTATATTTAATATTAATTTAAGTAATTACATTAATTTAGAAGTTCTTATAATAATTTTTTTTTTACATTTTTAAATGGTAAGCTGGATAAATTTTATTTATAAAAAATTTAAATGAAATAATAATATTAATTCTTTGATTAGAGAAGGATTTTTTTTAAATATAAATGTACACACTAGATGCATTGACTTATTGCAGCGAGAGAAGCTAGGTGCTCTTTGCATCAAAAGAAGCCAAAAAATATTTCAAAAATAAAAATAATGAAAAATATAAATTACATATACTTAAATAAAATATAAAAAAGGGAAGTAACATAGATCCATTTTAAACCCAAATCTACCAAGTAGCTAGAGGGATCCAAATGGTAAGAAAATGTATACCTCAAAAAATTAGATCCCTCTCTCGATGTTTGATAGATTCGGGTTTAAAATGGATCTATGCTAGTTAAAGGGTTATGTAGCGTTACACGGTGAGAGATAAATTAGTGACATGTGACCAATAACCCATAAACCCTACAACAACACTAATGGTAAACTCTCTATAAACCTAATCCCATGGATGGACACAAATAATGAGTTTATCCGCACACATCATTAACATTATATGCATGGCTATCACAACACCAAATATAATATAAAATTAAAAAGATGATGGATTGATAAAAATGACTACACATGTATTGTATTGTAACTCACATACCAAACCTATGGAATTAACTAATATGCACAAGTGATGCACATCCAATGTCACATAAGAGACACATATGTGAGCACCTAACCCACACACATAAGGAAAACACACATAAGTGAAACACTCATAGACTAAGAAAATTCCCTATGTAGGGAACGTGTGGGGGTTTGAGGCATCACATATGGCCTATGATCCCTAGAGAAATTATGTGGGCTTAAACCTTACCCTTTGATCTGAGGCCATTGCATGTGCTTTAAGAACCACCAATAAACCTTGAGTTATTCAAGGGTTTCTTTGCCATTGTTTAGTGATAGTTGAAGTAATTATCAAAGGATTCCTAGTTACTTCTCTTAACTTTCTTGCACATTATTAAAAACTATTTGAATGTGTAATTTTTAATAGTTACTAAGGATAATTTTTGGTGTTATATCAAGTCCTGATGTGAAGCATATATAGACAAATTAAAGGTGGTTTTGGAGAGCTATCCTTGAGGTTGAATTATAACATGTTGTAAGACAAACTTTGATGTATTAAGACCATATTTGAAAAAAGTATGAAGCATATTAATATTAGGTTTGTAGGGTGGTGCAAGGGAAGATAGAGTTCGTGCTCAAGAAAATTTGTGTCCTCATCCACTCAATAGGTTGGCGCCTACATATTTGATGTTGTGCTCAAGAGGAATGGTGTATTCATCCTTTGAACATGTTGGTGAATGTGAATTGAAAATTGTGTTTTGTTTGATGGATTGATGTCCCTATCATATCGGTGTATAAAAAATATGTGAGTGGGTTCCCACATCATCATTGGAGATTAGTGTCTCCTACCATTCATTGTAATATCAATTTATTAAATTGAATTTCCATATAAAGATTATGTGTAATGTAGTAATTTTATGTTGACAAATGTTTACGATTGATAATGGTTCATAATTAATCAATTGAAAATATATAAAAGTGTGTAATACTTATCCCCACTCCCATATCCTCTAAGTATCAGTGTGTGTTCCAACAATGTTTTCCTCACCTCATTTAGTAGGATATTTTGGGGACCAAAATCCTCCCAAAATGGGGAGTTATGAATCAAAATGGATTAGTATATAATATTTGATATATCTTGGTTATTTTGGGGTGGAAATATTTCATGAATTGGCTAATGTGACCCATTTTAGGGATAGGTCCTACTTTGTAAAATTGAGGTTGGATAAGTTGTCCAAAATATTCTAGGCATTTTCAAGGGATTAAATGGATTTTTTTTTCAAAACATACAAAGTACCAAGATTCATATTCTACATGATGATACCTTTCCAAATGTGCAAGCATTACCTCAATACGAGTTTGTTGAGTAAGTTATGTTTCCCAAAAGTTGACCTATCTAGTTGACCACTATGGTACTTAGTGAATTCATGTTATCCCGCATGATCCACACATGTGGTGCTAGTCACATGTGGACTTTAAAAGAAATTCTACAATTTTTAAATCCCCATTAATCAAGAATTAAGGCATTCGACCTACATTAAAACTAACCCTACAATGTTATTTAGATATGTTAGATACTAGGTTATTAGGAGGAAAAAGGGTTTCATTCTTATCATGTTATTATTATTGTTCCATAGTTGCAAAAGAATATATTAGTGGATACGAGAGAATATAGTAGAGGAAGTAGGATATCCCATGCAAGCCACTATATAATAGATAACTCCATAAGAAATACCAGATTCCTTGTATTTACATTTCATATTGGAGAAGAGAAGAGGAAGGTATAGTCATGAATTCTAGTTCGATTTTTCTCCATGCCCATAGTTTTCCCATGGTATATCTTGTATTATTTGTACAGATGTGTTATTTTCTATAGAAATTTTTCTTTCTGTTTTATTTAGCATTGGGTGGAATCAAGCTAACACAACGGGATAAGTTCCAAAATACATTGTGATGAAACCTATTGCATTGGAATGCCCACATTAGTTAATGGATCAATATGGCTATCATTGTATTAGGTTATGTTGTATTTACTCATGAGTATCAAACATGGATTTTGGGGTGATTCCTTACAAGGTAATAATGAATTATTTTTATGGGAATGAGCAAAAAAAGTAGGCCTTCTCCTCAATAAAAGATGTTATGTACGTTATTTGCCTATTTTAGCCATGTGAAAATTCATTAATAATTTTATAGATTACAGTGTGATGCCTCTATCCATAGTTATATTTCTATAAGACAAGCACCCATTAAACTTCACCATGAAGCATTTATGTTTGAAGAATTTGGGCAAGTGCACCTATGAAAAAGAAATGATGGATATCATTAACATGAATGGGACTTAGTGATAACTTAGTGACCATATTTAATGAGGATATTTTTTTAATCAAGAATAATTATCATCGTCTCAATTATTTCTTGAAACAATGGTTTTCTTTAGAAAACAAAATAAATAGGTTAGTGAGATGTTACGGTATGATTATGAGACTATCTATAAGAAGTGTTGCGACAATGTGGTGGTAGATTCTTTCTCTAGGAATTTTGAGAAGGGTTTTGCTTCTTGCATTGTCCTTACCAATACTAGGGTGCCTTGATGAAGCACGTAAGGAATGGATGTCCCAAGACATTATCAAGCAACTCATCAAAAAAATGCTATAAGACCCAAATCCTCCACCCTAGTATACACACATTATACATGCAACCAAAATAACTTATGGTATTTAAGGAGTTATGGTATAAGAAGTGCATTTTTTTCACCTTCGATTCAACCATAAAACAACCAATTGTAATGGAGTTACACTCATCTCCCACAATAGGCCACTTCTAGGATTTCATAAAACCTAGAACATATTATACAACTTGTCTAGAACTCTCGATAGTTCTATTTCATTAATAGGTTGAATTTAGTGGTTGTTTTTATCCCCGAATCGAAAAAAATGTGCTAATGGTCGCTCTTTTTTGGGGGGATAAAATTATCACTTTTTAGAAACTTGAGCCTGTGTCGATGCAATCAAAACCCTAAGACAACCCTTGAACCAAAAAATGGTGCTAGCAGTAGAACCATTTTTTGGGGGGGGAGGCTTAAATTAAAGCTTTTCAAAAACTTTGATGATATCGATACAATCAAAGCACTAAGTTTTTACGGATAAACTTATGACTTTTTGGAGGAAATCCTTATATACTGGACAGACTTTCCCTCGGGAGGGGAGCTTGTCCAATGGACACCGTTGGATTTCTCAATCCAACGGTGTCCATTGGACAGGCTCCCCTCCCAAGGGAAGGTCTGTCTAGTATATAAGGATTGCCTCCAAAAAGTCATAAGTTTATCCCTAAAAACTTAGTGCTTTGATTGTATATAAGTTTATCCCTAAAATTTTATCCAGTATATAAGGCGCTCCCTTTTTAGAAGCCTCGATGGGTGTTAGTGAAGTTAAAACCATAAATCAACCCCAAATAGAAATTAGTTCTATCGATGGCACCCCTTTCTTCTATTGAGTTATCATTGCATTTATTAAATTGAAACCATATGGCGCATGAGAAATATATTTTTTAATCTTATTCTAAATCACTTAAAAAAAAGAGAGCTCAATTTTAATTAAACATTTTAGTTAATTCTCTAAATATAAAAAATTAAATAAATTTGAAATAAATAAAACTTAAAAGAAAAATTTAAAAGCGTTTAAAAAACTTAAAACACCTTTATAAAAAACGAAACTAAAAAAAATGGAATATGATAAATTAAAAAAAACTAGAAAAACAAATAAAAAATTAAAAAACAACTACAAAAACAATTCTTAAAGAAAACAAACACAATAAATTAATAATGCACAAAAATTAATAATTTTTTTTAAATACATAAATTAAAAAAATAAAAATAAATTTTGAATCTTAAAAATATAAGTGTACAACAAATACAAATAAATTAGTTAATTAAAAATAACCAAAAATAAATTTAAAAAAAAAAGTTAAAAAAATATTTTAAAATAGAAATAAAATTTATAAAAAAAAACAAATAACATTCATGTATATTATCTAATTTAATTTTGATTATTTGTGTTAGAATATAATCCGTTAGGGATTATTGTAAATAAATAATAAATAGGAATATGAATAGATGCATAGGAAGATGAAACGACTGGTTCTCAACCGCCACATTGTAATGTATAAATATTTGCATTTGGCTATGTAATACATTGAATCAGGAGTTATACCTAACAAGTGGTATCAAAGCAGGGTTGTCTGCCATAACTCCTGCCTGCCAGACCTTCATTCTGCCATATCTATTTCAGGCTGCATGGCTGCCTGCCCATCGCCAGTCTGCCCCTGCGCGCATTCATTGCATGCGTTATTGAGACGTTTTACCAGTCCATTGTCATAAACCCTAATCCTTTCGTGCTGATGAAGTTTTGTGTTGCGACCTGTGAAGTATTCCTTGAGAGCTGCAAAATTGTGGAGACAGGTTTCTTGCCAAACCTCCATTGAATCTCCTGCAACCTCTACCTCCATCTCATCTCCCTCGCAGGAGCTTACTAGGCTCGTGTGACATTGAATCAGAAATCACAGCATGGAGATAATGTGTTGAAGAATTCCCAAAGGAATCCCTGAACCTTTGGAATGCGAGTCGAATCTCCTACCAATACAACTTCATCAATTAGCTCTTTGCTCATCCTCGCGTCTTCCAAACATTTGATGACGATTTGCATGCACTTGTCAAAGAAATAGGCGTTGAGTTCTTCGAATTTAGCTCTTGTAATCTTTATGTGAAAATCCAGAACTTTGTAGAGACTGTCGATGTCAATCAGAGTCTCTACCACCGAAGAGAGATTTCTCTTTGCCCTTTCACATTCTGATCGGAGTCTCCGGAGAGCTTTAGCACTTATGTTTATTTCCATTTTATTTTTTATGTCGAAGTGTTGAGCACAGTAATTGAGCATCCTGTTGTCAAAATATTCATCGTCTGATTGAAGCGTAACCTGTGTGAAGACTGCATATATATTGTAGCGTTGGAGACTGGTGCATGTTGAAGACTGCTGAAGGTGTTGAAGGCGTGTTGTTGAAGGCTGCCTGCATGAAGACTGTGTGCATAAATATTGGTTTCGTGGAAGTTGAGTAAAGAACGATGAAGGGTCCTAGGGTTCCCGCATTTTGCTAGGGTTCTGCGTGAAAGCTATGCATTGAAGACTGAATGGTGACTGAAGTTGAAGAGCCCGCGTGGTGAGACTGCTCGTGAAGAGCCTGCTGCATGGTGAGACTGCTCGTGGAGACCTACGTGGAGACTACCTGGTGCGGTGGTGAGGAGAGACTGCTGCCTACGTGGGGAGACTGCTGACTGATATTTGCTGCTTGCTGCTTGATGGTATTGCGTTGGCTTTGAAGACTGATATTGCGTTGAATGCGTTGAAGCCTGAACCCTGACCTGCTGTTGAGCTTATATTGAGCGTGGAATGTATATGTTGAAGGCTGATATATGTAGAAAGTCTGAAGGCATTGTGGAACCAGCGATCTCAATGAGATGGGTGCTACTTATTGAAGAGGCCCGTGACCTGGCTACTGTATTGAAAATCTGATATAGATGTAAAGACTGGTGCCTTCTCTCATATTTTTTGAACTGCGACCCATTCCTCATATTTTGTGCGCTGGAGAGATAATCTGCGTTGATCATATATATATGCTGAGTGAATATTGAAGTGAACCCTAATTTTTTGAAGTAAACCCTAATCTTATGTGAAGCTCCGACCTGCTACGACCTGTTAAACCTACTGCATAATACCTATCAGTAGTGGGGTTACGGCGAAGCCTTCCTCCACGTGTGCTCTATCTATCCTCTATTACTTGCCTCAAACCAACCCAAGCAGATTTATAAAAGCAATTAA
>LPNX011037533.1:0-16986 GCA_001517045.1 Pseudotsuga menziesii | reverse complement strand
AGGAAGATGAAACGGCTGGTTCTCAACCGCCACATTGTAATGTATAAATATTTGCATTTGGCTATGTAATACATTGAATCGGGAGTTATACCTAACAATTTTCAACAATGTAAATACACTTGGCACACTTTATTTGTATGTTTGTAGATAGAAGTTGAAGAAAGGAAAAAATTGAGGCAATCAACCAAACATTTGGACAAATAATGCAAGTGATGCAAGTGGTCCAAGCATTTATAACATTTCCAACAAAGAATGTTGATGCATATATTTTGGATGTTGATGCAAGTTGTTGTATATTTTGAAATAATTGGCAATGGAAATCATGCATTTTAATGAATAATATACGGGACGTAGTGTATCAATAAGTGTATCAATTATGTGCATGGTGACAATTTGATCATTGTGGACTTTATGTTTTCCGTTCATTTTGTAAGACAAAGAGACTTTTATTGATATATAATAAAATGATGAATTTTATTATATTACATTCTCTAGTGTCGTTAAACATTAAACTTTAAATCATTGTTAAATATATGAATGACTAAATATTACAATATATGTGAAAATTTATGATATAATAAATTATTTTTAACATCATATCCAAACGCAATGATAAAATTTCAAATGAATATTACTTTAAAATGATGATTAATATAATTAAGTAAAAAAAATAAAATAGATATATTCTAGTCCAATGGAAACAGTTATGACTCAACAAATATAATAAAGTGTGTAATTATTTATATCTTCAAGATCGAACCTATGCGTTTATATCATTACGTGTTTATGTATTTTCAGCACCAATGTGTTTAAGAGATAGTCGCATGCCTTGGTGATTTTTCTACTATTACATTCGAGTGTGTTATGGTATATTAATGCACCATTAAATTTTAAAAATGTAGGAATCCTTAACATCCCAGTGAACTCTAGTGGTGAGTTTTCCTTCAGTTGTCGCACCAGTGCTTTGCAATAGATAGAGAGCATCGATGATTTTTAATAGTAAGAGAGAACTCATGCTTTTTATAGATCATATGCAGTGGTTCTAGTTTGAACATAAAAGGCTAGTCTGTGTATTATTATATAGAACACGTGTTATTTAATAGGTCATAAGAATCAGTTCGTATAATATTATAAGACATCAATTTCTACTAAAATTCCGTTCTACACCAATGTTATTTGTAATATCATATGTCGGTTCTTTTATTGGTTACAAAAGCCCCATTTTCTTAGGTGTCTGTTAGCACCCATGTGTTTCATCCAATAAAGCGAACCAAAAAAACCCTCCGCAAAAACCTTCAACTTTCACGTTTTTTTCAGTTATAATTCATTTCCATAAAATCCTCCTCTAAATCATCTATTACCATTGGTGGAGTTTACGGTTATTTTTTATAATTTTGACCAATATTGTAACACTAAAAAACCTCCTCTTTAGCCTCTGCTACAAGGCCTTTTCCTTGTAGTACGCATGCTGGGTTATCTCATGGGGGCAGTGGAATGATACTTCATAAACTAGTGTCATGTGTGATCTTTGAATGTCATTATCAAATACACAATTTTTGTATCATCATCATCCATGACCTACTTCACGGTCCATATTGCTTCACATACAAATACGTATTATTCTAGATCTTCTATCTCCACTCCATGGAAGACAGGCATCCTTTAACCATTTTGTAGTGCAAAATATTATGTATTAGCATTTTGTATTGAGTCTAGGTTGTTAAAATATGTCCATTGATATGACTACCTTTATTGTTATTACTAACTACAAGTGTTCATGATAAAGTTCATTTCTTACCTTATCATCATCATCCATGACCTACTTCACGGTCCATATTGCTTCACATACAAATACGTATTATTCTAGATCTTCTATCTCGATTCCATGGAAGACAGGCATCCTTTAACCATTTTGTAGTGCAAAATATTATGTATTAGCATTTTGTATTGAGTCTAGGTTGTCAAAATACGTCCATTGATATGACTACCTTTATTGTTATTACTAACTACAAGTGTTCATGATAAAGTTCATTTCTTACCTTAGATATTGGAGACACATGGGGTCATGGGTTCGACACAAGGAACAACCTAAGTGTAGCTATTGAGATGAAATGGATCTTATCATGTTTTGCTAACAATTTGTATCAAATACAAAAGGTCTATTTGGGTGGTAAACTTGGAGGAAAGAAGGGTTCTTGGTTCTAGTGGGAGAAATGGCGAAAGAAGGAAAGCTTAGGCTTGATAAATTTACGACAAAAGCTACTGGTTATGGAAGATGCAAATGGAGGAATATATGTACTAGAAGGATCTATACCTACTATTCGGAAGAAAAACGAAACAATAGGTGACTATGAAGGACGAATAACGGACCTGTTTTTGAGTAAAATGCACTCGGAGCAATACAATTATTCTTGGCTTCGTGGGTGTCTTTCAATATTTCAAAATAAAAGACAATAGAGGGTGCAACAAGTGCATTAGATAATCTCTATGAAAAAACCTCGGCTTCCAACAAGGTATTTTTTATGAAGCATTGATTTAATATGAAGATTTCAGAAGGTGGATCTATTGTTGACCATTTAAATGACTTTAATACGCTTACTAGTCAACTAATTTCTGTAAAAATGATATTTGAAGATGAGGTTATGGCTCTTCTAATCTTGTTCTCATTGTCGGAAAGATGGAAAAAATTGGCCATGGATGTAATTAACTTTGTTCCTTGTTCAGGAACTTTGGAACTTGATGATGTTGTTGTTCTTATTCTTAGCCACAAAGTGTGAAGAAAAAGCATAAGTGAGACATCAGGTAATGTATTCACCATGGAGAGAAATGGAAGAAAAAGGGAGAGAGGAAAGGGCCTAGGTAATTGCAAAAAATTTAGAAAAGGAATATCCAAGTCTAGATTTTGAAATATGGAGTGTTGGAAGTGTGGTAAGAGAGGACATCTGAAGAAATGTTGTAGAGCTCCAAAGAAGAAAGGAGATGCATAGAAAGGGACTACTTAGGAAGAAAATGTAGCAAGTGATTGTTTACAATATGCTTTGATTCTTGCATTAGATAATACTAGTGATTACTGGGTATTATATTCAGGGGATTCATGTCACACTACACCCCATAGGAAATTCGTTCATGATTATGTTCCAGGTGATTTTGGACATGTTTTATTGGGGGATGATGAACCATGTCAAATTGTTGGACTAGGTAAGGTACGTATGAAGTTAAATAATGGAAATGAATGGATTCTAAAATATGTAATACATTTTCCTTCTATGAACAGAAATGTGATCTCCACAGGGAAGTTGGGAGATAGTGGTTGTTTGTCTACATTTCAAAAAATGCGATGGAAGATTACTAAAGGAGCCCTAATAATTGAAAAAGGATATATGACATGTGTGTTGTATTTATGTCCTCATAATACTTATTATTCTATATCTGTATCTTACACATAAATAGGTGCAACATTGTGGCATCATAAGCTTGGACACATGAGTGAGAAGGGCATGTAGATTCTTCATTCAAGGAAATTGCTTCGAGATATGAAGCAGGTAAGTTTGGAATTCTGTGAGAATTGTGTTTATAGAAAACATAAGAGAGATAGATTTCTCAGGGTTGGGAAAAATAAGAAAAGTGAAAATCTAGATCTTTTTCATACATATGTACGGGGAACGACTTATGTATATAATCTCTTGGCGTCTCTCATCATAATGTTACTTTTATTAATGCTGTAACTAGAAAAACATGGTTTTATTGCATTAGACAAAAATATGCTATGCTTTCTACGTTTAAGAAGTGGAAATATTTGGTTGAGAATGAGACAAGATAAAAGTTGAAATGTCTCAATCATGATAATGGAAGTGAATACTGTAGCAAGGAGTTTCATAGTTATTGTTCATACAATGGGATTCACAGATATAATACAGTCTCGAGAACACCACAATGAAATGGTGTGTCAGAAAGGATGAACAGAATGATCATGGATTGTCCAAGGTGAATGTGATTGCATATATGGTTTCCCTTACATTTTTGGGAAGATATTGTAGATATTGTTGTTTATTTAATAAATAAAGGTTCTTCAAGCACTTTGGATGGTGGGATTTTGGAGGAGGCATGGAAAGGTAAAAATGTCAACTATTCATTTTTTAGAAATTTTGGTTGTGAATCATTCGTCCATATTGATAAAGAAAATAGAACTAATCTTGAGGCTAAATCCAAGAAATGTACCTTTATTGGATACGGGGTCAATGATTTTGGTTATCCCCAATGGGATTATGAAAATCACAAAATCATTAAGAGTAGAGATGTAGGATTCAATGAAAAGGTTATGTACAAAGATCAATTGCAAGGAAAGAAAGAGGAAAAACAAACCACAAAGTACTTAGTGATTGATGAAATCAAAGAAATTGAATTAGCAAAAGCACCAGGAAATCAAAAGAAACAACATGTATCTAAAATTCCTTCAAATGTAAGAAGATCTAGCAGGTTAAGTAGACCTCCTGAACGATTCTCTCCTTCCATGTATTATTTATTGATGATTGATTCTAGTGAACCAGAATGTTATGAAGAAGCAATGCAAGTGGAAACTAAAAATAAGATAGAGCAAGGAATAAATGAGGAAATGGACTCATTGGTAAGAAACCATACTTGGGATTTGATTGAGTTTCTTGTAGGAAAAGGAGTAGTACAAAATAAATGGGATTATAAGTTGAAGGAAGAATATGGAGGCAAGAAGCGGTAAACGGATAGACTTGTTGTGAAGGGGTTTGCAAAAAATAAAAGGATAGAATCTAATGAAATATTTTCTCCTATCGTTGAAATTACCTCAATTGGGACTATTCTAATTCTAGTGGTGATATAGTATTTGCATATTGAATAGTTATATGTAAAAACAACCTTTCTCCATGGGAATTTGGAGGAAGAGATTTATATGTAGCAGCCACGGGGGTATGAGGCCAAAGGGAAGGATAATTTGGTTTGCAGGTTGAAGAAGAGCTTGTATGACATGAAGCAAGATCCAAGGTACTGGTATTTAAAATTTGATAAGTTTATGAAAAATGAGGGTTATAGTAGATGTCATTCTGACCACTTTGTTTATTTGAAGAGGCTAGATAATGGGAGATATATTATCTTATTATTGTATGTGGATGACATTATTATTGAAGGGTCTAACATGTAGGATATAAATATGCTTAAAAGGAAACTAGCTAAAATCATTTGCGATGAAGGATTTGGGTGTTGCAAAGAAAATACTTGGTATGAGAATAACAAGAGACATGAAAAATAACAAATTGACATTGTCTCAAGGTAAGTACATAGAAAATGTGTTGGAGAGGTTTGTAATGAAGAATAAAAAATGTTTTAGTAAAAATTTGGCCAACCATTTTAAACTAAGTAAGGAGATGTGTCCAATGGATTAGATGCACAAAAAAAAAGACAACACATTCATGAAAAAAGATCACAAGTTCGTAGGAATCGATAATACACATAAACAATGTATTTCACATGTGCACAATACTACATACATTTATGAATTCATAACAGTTAAACATTTCATCCTTAACAATATCACTTATTTATTACCATCAAAACACTTCTCACAAAATAAGCACATTGCACATAGATATTCTTCCTCAAATTCCCATGAGCCCCATTGTGCTTAGAAAATTGTCCTTGAAATAATAATAAGAATTTAAGCCTAACCCCTTGTGAGAATGAAAATACACACACTTTCTATCCAAAAACCCCTTACATATTTATACAATTCCAATGGGGCTTATCTTGTATCAAGTCAACAAAACGTTCCTAATGACTTCTAACTAAACTCCTTCTTTTATGCATGCTCATCCCTTGATCAACCTACTACATGGTCCACTCTATCTGCATAGTTCCCAAAATTGGTCCAAAGTCGTGCTCCAACAAGTATGGGATAATTTTGATGTATTGTTTGGAAAAAAATATGTGCTATGGGCCAATAGTTTAGAAAATGATCTCATTGGATTGAGACCAACAAATTTCAACATCTTACAATAATTTTTCACCAAATTAAAATATTTATTAGTTCAACTAAATATGTGTTGTGTAGACAAAAATGATGAAAAAACCATTCTCTCTATCATATCAAAAGCATTAGAGGAATTTTCAATTTAAAATTGTCTGTACAAAAATAATACAAATTCCATGTCATCATATATTAGCCAATCAAAATTCTTTAAATTCAAAAAGGGAGCACCTCTTAAACAATTTTTTAATATAAATTTGGGGATAGGTATCATAAAAAAAACTACTTTTTTTTTCTTCATATTTTCGACATATCTCCCTTTGTGTTTACTCAAATTTCGATCGAGAGAGCTAGTTGGATGTGGAATTAAATTTTGCATCTAGCGAGTACCCACTCGGCATACTTTTGATGGGCCCTGCTACGCCAAAAACAAGAAATACCTGAAAACATGTGATGATGATGTCATCATCACGTGTTTTAAGGTATTTCTTGTTTTTGGGGTAGAGGGGCCCATAAAAAGTATGTCGAGTGGGTACTCGTTGGATGCATAATTTAATTCGTCATCCAACGAGCTCTCCTGATCGAAATTTGAGTAAAAACATAGGGAGATATATGTCGAAAATATGAACAAAAAAAGTAGTTTTTTCTTTTCTTCCTCCAAAAATAATAAATATTATTTTATTATTTTAACTATTATTTTATTAATTTTCCTTAGGAGGCCCATTTTGAGTTGAAATTTCCTCTAATCAGTTGGTCTCAGAGTATTCAATTTTTGTTTCTTCTCTCCATCCTTCAATGTTTACTACGAAAAAATCGAAGATGTTGGCTTTTCGATTCTTTAATTGAATCCCTCACTCAAGAGCAAGACAAATTTGTCTTTATGGGTTATAAAAGGATGTCAAAGGACCATGCTCTCACAAAAACTAAAGGAATCAAGGAAAACTTTAAAGGAAAACAAAAGGAAAAGGAAAATCCTCCCTTGTCTTGAAGAAGGAGATATTGTCCAAATCCACCGAAGAGTATTAAATACCCAAGGGTTAGAAAAAGAAGGATAAAACGAAATATGGATACTATCAAAAGGGGTTTGATATCAATACACTTTAATAATAAATACAATAAATGAGATGGTAAGAACAGTCGTAACAAAACAATATCAACGTTCCTAAAAATGCAAGGAGCAGGGATGAACACAAACCATCAAATGGAAGAGGAGGAAATCTATATGGAAATTATTTGATGGTTGTCACATCATATTCAACAAATTTTATTCTTTATTTTAGTGTCTCAAACCACATTTATACATAAAAAAATCCTTCTCCACCAAGGAGAATGACACCATTGCTCCCATCTTCATGGTAGATTACACACTAGTAAAGGTATGTGGGAAACTGATTGTAGACTTAGAAGGATGTTATTATAAAAATGTTCTTTGTGTATGTTCTCTTTCTATAAATATCCTTTATATATATCAAATATCTCACTTAGGTGCAAAAATAATAGTGGAATTCACTCTAAAATATGTAGTGATCACAAACATCAAAACTTGTTCCAAGCTTCCATGGAATTGTTGATCATGCTTCCCAGTTCTATGTATTCTCTCATTTTCTTCAAAAACATGTTTTTACTATATTTTTAATAGATACTAATGAGTTGATAATGTTATGGAATCATATATTCTGACATCTAAACTTTATTTACTTGCATCAACAAAAAGCTAAGATATGGTAACAAGTTTGTCGGACATTAAATTTTTTGATGGAGTGTGTTAGCGTTGCATACATGTAAAGCATATCGAATATAAATTTGGAAAATGGAAGGCATATAGATCCTGTTACCTTATTGAAATAGTCCATTGTGACATAAAGGTTCCATTCCCATAGACTTATGTTAGTAATGCAAAGTATATACTCACTTTAATTGAAGACTTTTCTCATTTTACTTGGATTTATTTTCTACACTTAAGATTAGAAGCTTTTGAATGCCTTAATGATTTTAAAGCCATTGTAGAGAATCAATTAGTGGAAAATATTTAGATACCGTATAAAAAATTAAATTGGAGTATGTGAAAAAGGATCTACTCTGACTATATCCTGAAGCACATATAGAGCTCGAACAAACAATTCCCTATACACCCCAACATAATTGTCTTGCTAAGAGAAGGAAATAGTATTTAAAGGAGATAGCCAATTTTATTTTATAGTCTAAATTCTTAGCTCCAAAAATATGGCTTGGAGATATCAATTTTGNGTCTTGCTAAGAGAAGGAAATAGTATTTAAAGGAGATAGCCAATTTTATTTTATAGTCTAAATTCTTAGCTCCAAAAATATGGCTTGGAGATATCAATTTTTTATCATATATTTATAACCATGATAGTCATAAACCACTTAAAAGGAATCACTCCCTTCGAAGGTTGGTTTAGTACGAAACCCGTAGACACAAAATTTTGGGTCTTTGGTTCTTGTGCATGGGCACATATTCATACTAAAAGTAAGATAATTTTTTAGCTTAATATCCAATAGATTATATTTATTGGGTATATTGAAGGTATTAATGGGAATAGGCTGTGACCCCCTCTAACTAATTTTTTTTTATTGTACCGAGTGTGATTTTTGAAGAAGGCCCTTTACATGCAGATTCAAAGGACAGTATCAGGGAAATACTAGCTACCACTGATGAGGATATAAATGATTCTTCATCAATGAATTTATAGCATCATTATGAGTTGTTTCATATTTATAGGTTGATGAGAATTTCATCGATGATCTAGCACAAAGAGCAATCAGGGAAAATAAAACCTTGCAAGATGTCAATGAACTAGTTGGCAATATGGCAGATTCTAGGAGGACTAGATCTTAGTATTTTGGGAATCTCCAAGCCTTAGATACCATATAATATTCTCTTCTCATGAATCACTATATGTACCTTGCTTCAGATCCATATTCATACTCCATATCCACTAGAAACATATTCAATAAAGCTTCCATGGATGAAGAGTAAAAGTATCTCATCGAGAACCAAAATTGGGACCTAGTTCCTCTTCTTAAGGGAAGAAAGATCATTTGATATAAGTGGATATATCCAAAAAATATGGTTGCAAATTATGAGATAAAAAATTAAAAATACTGGCTTGTATCCAAAGGACTCTCACAAGTTAATGGGATTTACTACACCAAGACCTTCACACCGATTGGAAATGCTTTGGACATTGAAACTTCTCGACATTGGGAAGTACTCCATATGGATGTGAAGAGTGTTTTTTTTCATGGATATATAGAGTGATATATCTATATGGATCAACTATAGGGGAATATCCATGAATCTTCACTTATGTGCAAGTTAAATAAATATTTGTATAGCCTAAACCATGCTCTTGGATATTGGTACGCAAAGATGGACTCCTTCCTACTTCTACAAGGAATCCTTCACTCCAATTCAGATCCAAATGTTGATATGCTTAGACATGATGACCCTCTTTTATTAATAGTACTTTATGTAGAAAATTTTCTTATCATGGGAAGCTCTTTTCCAGATTCTTCATGGGTCAAAACTCCTTTTCATAATAGGTTCTCTATGATATATATGCGATTGTTGCACTAATTTATTGGACTTGAAGTCTGGAAGTTAGATTAAGGGATGAATATGGCACAATCAAGTATGTATCAGATATTTTTACCATGTTCAGAATTATAGAGTGCAAATCATTAGAATCACCATTTCTATTGGGGCTTAAAATGGAGGATGCAATTAATACACCATTGGTCGATAGTACACTTTATTGAAAGTTGGTTTCCATTGGGGTGTATCCTATACATACTTAACCTAACTTCTCTTAGGTAGTTGAAGTTGTTTATAGTTAAATGCAAGAGTTCCATGAGCTCGACTAGAAATATGCAATGAAAATTGTTTGGTATTCCAAAGGTAGACTTAGTTTTTGTATTTACTATGCAACATATTGTCCTCTTAACTTTGTTTGGTGCACATATTCTGATTGGGATGGAGATGGTATAGACCGCATGTCCACATTAGGTTATGTTTTCAGTAATTGTTGAAGTACACTTTGTTAGTAAAGAAAGAATAAATAAATTATTTCTTTATCGACATAAAATGAAAAGTACGTGGGTGCATTGAATGAAGCTACACAAGTTGATTTCTTGTGGGGTTTTCTCTCAAAG
The DNA here is from genome assembly GCA_001517045.1 of Pseudotsuga menziesii. Taxonomy (NCBI): domain Eukaryota; kingdom Viridiplantae; phylum Streptophyta; class Pinopsida; order Pinales; family Pinaceae; genus Pseudotsuga; species Pseudotsuga menziesii. The sequence continues at coordinate 6,821 of LPNX011037533.1, read as the reverse complement.
TTTGACATTCAATATCATCTTCTGATTACAATATTTTATGACAATTACAATTCTATACATATTTCCACCAATCAAGTTCAAGGAAGTGGACCAAGAAGATTGAGATTCACATGCATTACATCTAAATCATGATTCATGATCGATTAATTACACTGCAATACTTCCCATTAAAGGAACACGCTGCATACATATTTACAAATTCATTCACATAGTTATATTATCACTTGCGAGTCATGGAGATAGGTGGGTAGACATTCTTATTCTACTTTCATGTTCTCTTATTTTGAGGAGAGGAGGGGAGGGGAGGGGGGGGGAGGCTCCCATGAGGTTTGCCCTTTTTCTCGATTGATGAGGATACCATTTATTATATTTTGAGTACACAAAATGGAATATTTGTCTTGGACTCAATTTTATTGGCATTTTCACCTAAGATAGGATTAAGGGGGCGATTTTGGAACATAGTTTTTCTTCCTTGTATAATTCTCCTAACCTTATTAATTTATAAATTCATTCATGTAGCTGGTTGGTCAAATCCATGTTCAATTTTACCACCTAGCGAGTGAGTGCACATGATTTGTAGATTTTAGGGAGGTTATTAATTTTTTTTCCACAGGAGACCACTTCAAAACCTTCCACTAGAGTCAAACTATACGTTTAACTCGTCGCATTCCTATATCCACCTAATTTACTCAACTTAGCCTCTAAAGTGCATTTCTTTCCCTTAGTTAAGGGATTCCTTCCTTGAATTAAGGTTTTTGTTCCTCTTCACGAAGTTCATCATTATTTAATGGGTATTGTCCTTTCTCACTATTACAAAATGAGAAACTGGTGACAAAAAAAAGGTCTAAATTTTGGATATAAACGACTATTTTTGAGTTGATGACTGATACAAGATAATTTCCACTATATTATATCTCGATTAACATAGTCGTATTTAACTTAGTCATAAATTGGCTGACTTATTAGTCGTTGATTTAGTCATTAATTTCCACATTAATGACAAATTATGCGACTAAATAAACTACTGGATGATAAATCAAGGTAACCTAACAATGAATAGCTAAATACCACTAAATATTAGCCATGCTATAAGATACTAGAAAATAGCCACTAGTAGTCATATATATGTGAATTTTAGTTGTTTTCTTAATCAGAAAGTTATGATAGAGCACGAAAGAATACAATCACCAACCTCTAAGGAAGGTTATCCTCCATTGAGTTAGCATCGTTTAATAATTAAGGTATAAACAACAATTCAATTTATAGATTAATAGATAGATCAAGAACCAAATTGACATTTCTACTTGTGACCAATAGAATCAACCTAGTTTTCTTTTAATTAAGGTAACTCCACATCCGGTGACTTGATAATTGAAATTAAATAAAATGGTTTGGAAAGTTATAGTTGTTTCCTTTGGTTTAGTAAACCACAATTTAACACATGTTCCATACTTCTTTAAAGAAAAACTGAGATAAGTCACACTATCCATTCAATTTCGACGTATGTAAGAACACTCAAGATGAAAACTACACTACAACCTATGGCTTAGAACCCTAATTTCATATTTTAAAAACATATTTGAAAGGAAATAGTGCTGTAAAAATGTGGTATTGTTAAAAGAGCAGGCCACCATTTTGGTCACTGAAAAGTGCATGAGAATTTGTGAAGAAAATATTGTTGGAGACAAGTAAAGTTTGGTTACCTAAATATACAATCAGTCCATCAATATAAATCAACATATATGATGGTTTAAGTTTAGTGACAACCATGTAGAAAGAAAGTGAATTGCAACTCTTCTTGTCAAGCATATAAAAAGAAGACAATATTTCAAGTTTGAATACTTATAACAAAAAATTAAGGTTACCTTTCTCCATTCTTTCCATTTAAAATTGATATTTTAGAAACCATATTTCGTTGCATTCAAATAATTTCCTACAAATTAAAAAACAAAAGAATATATCTCCTAGAAATGTGGTATTGGTATTGAGTTCATCCCAACAACACCTCTGAATCCCTATACATGTTCCCTCTAGTTAATTTAGTAAACCACACATTAACATAGGTTTCATACTTCTTCAAATACAAACTGAGACAAGTCACGATATGCCTACAATTTATAATTATGGAAGAGTAGGTTTGAATATTGGTTTAGGAATGAATAATCCTAAAAATAGATTAAAAATGAGTAGAAAGTTGAAGATACTACCGAAGAAAATTGTTTTGTTGTAGTAATGAAGACTATAATTATCCCAATATATTAGGAGAAGTAGAGAAACGTTCAATAGTTAAGGAAAGAAGAACCAGGGGAGATTCTTAGTTCTCAACTAAAAATGGACCTACATACTATAAATGAGAAGAGTGTACACAATTTTTTTTTATTCCAAGTATGGATGTGTTATCACTCTAGGAAACTACTCTAGGTTGTAGCTCGAGGATGACTAGTAACTTACAATGTTTTTGGGGTTTTCTAAAAGAGATAAAGTCACGTGACCTATATGACCTTCCACTCTTAAGACATGCATGAAACTCAATCAGGTACAAGGCTTTTAGTTACCACTATTTAGAGGTTGACAATATGGTGCAGGGATGGATAAATCATCATGCTGGCAGATTCATACATAAAGAAAATACATATAAATGGCTAAGTCATGATAAGGAAAGCACTTATAATTCAAATCGCATCAACATGCCAATAGGGTGACGACTATCTGACATTAATCAACTTGAATATAACCTTAATAACACATTCAAGCATAAGCATAGAAAAGATAGAAATGGAAGCTGAACAAATGATAACAAATGAGCTTATATTAGGTCATGAGAAAAATGAGAAGCTTGACAATAGCAATGGTCTACAAGTCGTCGAAGTCAAACCCTTACAATAAAATAAGTCTAAGGATTTATATCCTTTACAAAAATACTCAGATCCTGAAAACTTGGATCTGATTTAACAAAAATAAACAAAATAAGTGTTTTTTAGAAAATTAGGTTAAAAAATCCTAATTAACTACTAGTCTAACTAACTGTAGAATTAGTTCACTATCTGAACCTTCAGATAACTAAGGTAACTGCTGGAAATCACTTCCAATGGCCCTCTGCTGGTTAAGTCACTATTTCACTTGATAGCTAAGTGTTGGTGGCTTTTTCTCCTTTTATGTCATAGTAAAACCGAAGCACACCTTCCATTATTTTTCCTTCAGCATCCTTAATCTTTAGACTTTGTCCCTGAGCCATCCATGTTCACCGAAAATTGGTCCTACATGTCAAAATTTAATTTTATGCCTCTGTTTTCTTTTGGTGGTTAAGAGGCCAAAATATTGGAACCATTAGCAACCGAAAGCAGGGATTTTGGTGGTTAATGAACTGCCTTAGTGTCTTCCTAAGCCACCGAAAGCCCTATTCTTTAAAAATTCTTGGGCCACCTCCAAAACGGTTCTATCAATTTTTTCTGCTCAACTTTCTTCTTCAGCAGGATCTGTATTAGGAGGGTTAATAGAAGCCTGGAAGGCTTTTGGAGGTTGAAGGCTAACTGCAGCTTCAGCTACGGTTTTTAATGTGAAGTGGATACTAGGGTTTAGCGTGGCCTCCTTCATCTGCAGTTTCTTAAGACTGATCATCCTATACAATCTTGTGTTGTCTTTTAGGTACCTTGTACTCAGTATTTTTAAGAAAATATACCTTTCTCTCTGCTCTAGGTAATATTTATGCAGTAGCTTGTTCCTACTGGTCAATGTAGCATTATTTCTCTTTACCTCTCTGACCAAAGCTTCCATCTCATATACTTGCCTTAGCAAGTGATTTATCTTTTGAGTATTCGGCTTGCTAGAGAAAGCCTTCTCTACTAGTTCCTTTTTCTCTTTTAGTGTAGGCAATGGTATTTCTTCAGTCACTTTTACAATCTGTAGAGCTAGGTATGCACCTTCTTCGTGTTCTTCTTCCGAGTCTAAGTATGGGAGATTCAAGATGTTCTCACTATGTGTTGTAACTTCCTGGGCCTTATCACTGAAATCCAAGTTTCTTTTGACCTTCTTGGATTTGGAAGAGGAGGGAGGCTATTCTACTGCTGCTAGGGATATCTCCCTTTTCTTTCTTCTCCCACTCCTTGGTGTGTTGGATTTTTTGGCAAGAGACTTCCCCTTTTCTTCTGGCTGAAGTCCTATTTCAAATCCATTCCAAAACAAGAAATAAGGCCATGCCATATTCCTCCTTTTAAGCAACTCTTGGATCAACAGTTGGATAAGGCCATGGTGAGACAACCTACTAGCAATCTTGGTTGGCTAAGCCTTCACCTGGTGTGCCATATTTCCCAGACTCCTGTGTAAGTGAAAGGGAAAATTTAGTGGGATTTTACCTGTGAAGCGGTTCATTAATTTAAAATTGAAGATCATGGCTCTGTTATATCTTCCTTCAAATTTTATGTTGACCACAATGACCTTCAACAATTGTTTCCACCTCTCTTCTAACTAGGAGGATGGCACACTCTTCTTCCACACCACTCCTCTATGCTCAGGATTTAGGTAAGACCTGAACTCTATATCCTTTGGTATGGTGGTTTTGAACAACTTTTCTCCTGTGCCAGGGAGTTCAGTTACTTTAGTAATTAGGGTTTCATTTATGCGGAATTCCTCTTTTCTTATGACTGCCTTGGAGCCATCAAATGAGAGATAAAATTCCTCAGCCACCTGCTAATGTGAACCTTGTATCTTCTCACAAAACCTATAGCATCCAACATCATGGAACGATTTATAGACCTCTGGTTGTGCTTCCATATAGACGATATCTCCCAAATGCTATCTGAGAGTAGGTCCTCCCTTCTTCATCTTGGTAAATGCCACTCCTTGGTACCTACAAATATAAGTTTAAGTTCTGTATGACAGTGTTTTAGCAGGCTGCTTCTCTGAGATGACTTTCTGGTGGAGAGAAATGCTCAATTCAAGAGTGGGGTGTACTGAATATTTGTTGCTGATTATGAGGGATTTATCCTTCATGATTGAGGATGAGGTTAGAGGGTGATGTCTTTAGTTTATATTTTCAAGACCCCTTACCCAACAATGATGTCAGAATCGGTCTGGATACTTGTTGGGATTTTCTGCAGCTCTATGGACAGGTGGAGGGAGAAGTAGGGTTTCATCACATCAGTCATCATCAGCTCCAAATAACGACCTTATTACTCATTCCCTCATTCATTTACGTAGCCTCATGTCCTTTTGGTGGTTTATCACACCCTTTACTGATCGTTATCTTGTTGACGGTGTTGATGTATATGTAACTTCGGAATGTATTCTTCTATGTATTTCATATATTGTAACCCAATGTTTATTCCGGGATGTTTCTATTATGTATTTGAGTCATGTGGTCATGCCCCGATGTTCCGATCGGGAGGATTAATAATGTAAACAAGTCATATCAAGTCATTAGGTAAGTCCCCACAGTTTAGGGGCACTTGGGTTATTATACACTAATTAAGGTGTAGGCTCAAGTAATTAATTATAAGTTAAGCCTACATGGTTGAGTGCACTTCAAGTCAACGGAAGAATATAAATAGAGAGTGAGAGTCTCTCTATTTATCACTTGTGACTTAGCTCTCTTGCTCTCTCAAGTGTGGCGCACTTTTGGAGAAGGAAATTCTTGGTCTTGACAGAAGAGAGAAGGCTGTTGTTGTGAAGGGAGGTCATCTTACTGTTTTGGGATCACATCTTGTGGTGATACTATCTTAGAGGAAGTTGAGGGGTTTTCTCCATTTATGGTTTCCCCTCCTAAAATCTTTGTGTCTCTTGTCTCTTGTGATGTGCTTATGTGATTGCTGTGCTTGTTATTCTCTCAGTGAAAAGATCTTAACATAATGCTAGCTTAAATGTTGAAAAACTAACATGGTATCAGAGCTAACCTGAGAAGAAGACATTGTGCAGCTACAGGAACTAGGGCTTCCTATTTTGTGGATCTTCCTCCACATATTTTCAGCAAAAGTATGCTAGGATGACTCTCCATTGAAGGGTGCATCTTTCTGTCGATACGGAATTCAATTTCAATCATTTTCAGTTTCGATGTGGAAATTAGGGCTTTCTACAGAAGAGGAATTTTTTGGGTGAGACCAGCATAGGATTGCTCTCCTAATCAAAACCGAAATTTAGAGGCCTGGATCAAGAAATTTTGTTGGGTAAATCTCCGGGAAAGTCAAACCCTAGTTTGACCCATAGCTAGGAGAAACCCTAAATACTAAAAATGCTAAGTTTTGGTACAGTCGCTATATTCCGAGATTGGCGAAGTCTCAGAAGCGGAAAATTGCAGGTGTTCAAGATAAAATCGTTATACACACGGTGTCCAAAGGGGAGCCTATGATTCGCTATATTTGGGGAGATATGATCTCTCCAAGTTAGGGTTCCAGCCTCTTCTAGAAATCATCCATAAACAGGACACCTGGGGAGATCTGAAATATATTGGGCTACAGAGGTCCAAATGAAATTCCTGAAGATGTTCCAGAAAGGGCACGGAATTTAATTTCTATGTTCTGAAGTTCAGACTCAGAAGATGAACCAGTGACACATGTCAGGCCATACAACTTCGATGATCTGAACAGTCCTGTAACCGGTCACCTTGGGAAAAGGATCATAAATCCCAAATGGTGAAACCAATTCTAATTAAACCTATGGTGTTGGATCGGGGATATGCGAGGTTACCTCAGTGATAAATTTCAGACATAGAAGAGAAGTAATTTAGGAGATATAACAGAAACAGTAACAGGAATTTCTGCAGAAGAAATCAGAAAATTAGGGCTTCCTGTTCCGGGAGCTTCCCTCCACTGTTTTCAGAAAAGGAGTAC
>LPNX011037515.1:8727-26193 GCA_001517045.1 Pseudotsuga menziesii | reverse complement strand
TGCCCTTTAACACCCTTCCTTCCACTATAAGAGGTGTGATATTATATATAATACCGTTATATATATATAATATACACATGTGTGGAATAATTGTCCTCTCCCTATATTTAATATATATTATATATCTCTAATTCTTTGAATTATTTTCTCCTTGGTTCTTTCTTTAACCTGCCCCCAACCCTCTCGTCAAGGTTACTAGGATTTAATATCCTGCTAGAGCGTCTTGTGTTGGGTTAAGTTTGTTATCCATTAGTTAGCCCTTTGTAAAGTTGTGTCATTGCATTTTTATCATCTAAGTATTTTCACTTAGATAGTTTAACTTTTAAAAGTCACGAGGTGTTGTCTTGGTGGGGCCTTGGCCTTGAGCTCCTCACCGAGACAAGTACAATAATATGAACAATTACAAAATATTCCAGGTCATAGGAGAGGGACATTATAGTTATTCTCTATGTCCATGATCTGGTGGATGCGGTGATTGCGTTAATTTATACCGTGTGTGTTGTTCTTTGTCTATGCCATGATCTAGTGGATACAACGTTTGTGTGAATTTATCCTTGCGAAATCTTTAATTTTTTACCACGATCTGTGAGATAAGCGAGTTTATACTATGTACAGACCAGAGTAATGGCACCCGATTGGGTAGGAGGTTAGCATTGTGTTGATAAACGGTGTGGTCGAACCATGGAACTTGTTGAAATCACTTGGGAATGTTTTCTCCCTGCCTTAGTTGGTTCGTCGCCCAAGCTCGGGAGTGACTCTAGGAGGAATAACGCACGCCAGATAGAGTCACTTGGTTGGGTGGAAAGTCAAAGTTGAGCTTTCAGTCGGTCTAGTCCTTTAACTTAGAAGAAGAAGTTTTAATTACTAGTTGTTAGTGTTAGTCGTTAAAGTGGCTAGCTGCATTTATAAAATGAGTTTATATTTTCCTCTTTGAATAGTTGAATATTTTAATGCTAAGTTGTGAAGTGAAGCGAAGGAGTTGTAATGAGTATGCGGATAATGAAAGTATGGTAGGGCACCATATAGTATAAATGCATTCGATTATGTAACAGATTATTTTTATCCTATTCATCAAACTGTAACTGTCTAACCGTGTTGTATCTTAACAGCCGCCTTGGGGATTCTTGTCCCTTCACCTGTTGCTTGTACTTGGATCGCTCGACGAATTCTATAAGAATGGCGATAGGGATTTTAGTCATGCATAGTTACAATTTGTTGATATAGATCTGTATCATTCTGAGGGCTATTATGTGGAAGAAGCATTGCTTCTTTCGTGCCTATGTCAACTATGTCTATTGAATAACCTATGAGTTGAGAAAGATCTCATAATTGTGGTTGTATAGAATTATTGAAGTGCTTGCAGGACCAGTAGTCGAATCATCCTGTAGTGACAAGAATTGAAGGTAAACATAAATGAACTCAATATGATTATAAATGGGGATAACCTTTATGCACTTGTATAGGTTCCTATGTAGCCTGATTATAAAGTAAGTGGCATGTGTATGTAATGATAATAACCTCATGTTCCTTCTTTGTTTTTTGTATTATGAATTGTCCTTTACGACTAAGTTGGTTCAGGAGGATAGTAATATGGTATAAGGATCTCATGGGGAAAAATAAGGAATATGTATGTTATATTTGGAGGATGTTATGTGATCAAGGAACGTAAAAATGAGATTAGTCCAATTGGCATAACTAAGTATTCCTGATGTAGAGTGAAACAATTTCGCATTCCTTCTAAGAATTAATTCGAGTTCATTTGGGATGTCACAATTTGAGTGTCCTTGACATTGTATCTTGGGTGCGTTTGGTATACTACCTTTTCATGTGTTCTCGTGGTAAGGAAGTTGTAGAAAGTCTTATTATGTGTGAGTTGAATCTAAGAATGACTGTTTAGGAAAGATTGATCCTTAATCCTTATTTGTACAGGACGGTAATAGGAAGGTGATACTGCAAAAAGATAATAAAAAATGTTACTATTGTCTTACTAATTTATGGTATGCATAGTAAGCCGTCTTCAGGGAACTATGATGACGACATGTTGTGAATTACATAAAGATAATTCTCAAATGACTGGTTTACAACGCGCATGGGTTTTGACATATTTAATATGAAATTTGATAATGGTTGCTGCTAACAGATTGGTCTCCTCTATAGTAATAGTGTAAACAATTTTTTTTTTCCACACATATTGGCACCCAGGTATTAGAGGGACATTACAAAGGGTGCCATGACCATCTTCATGCCCTTCAAATATCTCACTTTTCATGGTGGGGAGTTAGTGCGATGGCTGAGACCATGTTAACTCAGTCCAATCCACGCTGTAGAGAAACTCATGGTTACTGAGGAATAAGGTCAACACCTCATTGCACGCCCCTCAGTTAATCCTCGTGAGTGACCGATTCCGTGGCTTATCCTCATAGAAACATGCCTCTTCCAGGTAAAAGTCTCTCTCGCTTATCAACCTGCGACATGGAAATATGTGCTAACCATACTGATACTTTCTTCCGTACAACCCCATCATCCTTTTGTGGATCGATTGGAAACAATGATCATGTTCCTGCACACACGAAAACCATGTGCATTAATCATACTACACAATTTAATCAAAATATTATTAAAATAAATTATATCACCTGATATTCTATTTATACTCAAACCGAAATTCATGTGGCATTGGCACCACCTTGTATCATTGCGCATTTGGGTCCGTGTCACACTAGAAAATTGTCAAAGCATCTAGCAATATATTGTAAGAAATGAAAATTGGTTATATATTTCATTCACACATTATAAGATCGATCATATCGCATTATATAAATCTATCTACCAATATCCATTCATTCATAAGCAACCATTGTGACACAATAATCAATACATATATAAGTCATTTTATTCATCGTATTTAACCGGGTCATTTACGATAAAATGCCCTCAAATAATAATATAGTTGAGTAATAAAAGAGCCTAACAAAATGGGGCACTACACTATAGTGTTTTACATATTGTCACCAACTCAAGCCACCATTGAATTTGTGATTTCGTGTGTCCTCCCAACCATTGATATAGTTTTTCTAGTGCATGATGTTTTATTATATTTTTTAGCCCCGACTTCTTATGAACAGAAAAAACACGATTATTACAGTAGAATAAACAATTTCTATATTTTTCGGTAAGAGCATGGAAAAATTGAAGTTCATTGTAGGTAAAGTGTGGACAAGGCACATCAATTGAAGAGATTGTTGCAAAAGATCCAATGTCTTAGAGATAGGTTTGTGTGCAAATTTAAACTTAAGAAAACTATCACCTCCTTTAATCATATTGAAGTTGGTGGATTACTATCAAATGTTGCAAAGTCATGAGATAAACCAATTGAGTGGAAAACCACATTTGAATTTTTAACATATGCTCCCATCCAATACATTTGAAAAAACTTCTTACAATGAAAAAAATGAGGAAACTGCCTCTCAAAATGGATGAGTTTGTTCTTGCTAATATAGGTGTGTTGCACTAAGTATTTTGATGAATGGATAAATAATTAATCCCTTAAGAAAGATCTATATTATTAGTCAAATATCAATGTACAAAAACAATATTCAAGCTATCACCCGATCGATTCTCATGAAATCATGGCATAAATAAAAACAAAATATTCAAGCTATCACCCGATCGATTCTCAGGAAAATCATGGCATAAATAAATAGAGTTTTGACAAAGTAGAGATCAAGCTATCAAGCAATCCACCAGATCGATTTCTCTGAAAATCGTAGCATAAATAAATAGAAGAGATCAATCTATCATGCAATCCACCAGATTGAATAAATCGTGGGCATATAAAACAGCTAATAGACAAAGCATAGATCATGCAATCCCCAGATCGAAGTAATATAGTAGCGTTGGACAAAGCACCAATACAACCATCATGCAATCACTAAATTGAAGAGATCGTGGGCATATAAAATAGCTAATAAATAACATCCAGCAAAAGGAAAAATGTTCAACACAAATACTAGATCGACTTCTCTACAATCGGGGCATAATAAACTAGAGTTTAATAAAAACAAGATTCAACCATAATCAGAGACAATGGATACAACATCTAACAAAAGGAAAAATGTTCAACGCAAACACCAGATCAACTTCTCTGCAATCGAGGCATAATAAACCAAAGTTTAATAAAAACAAGATTCAACCATAATCGCAGACAATGGATACAACATCCAGCAAAAGGAAAAATGTTCAACGCAAATACCAGATCGAATTCTATGCAATCGGGGCATAATAAACTATAGTTTAATAAAAACAAGATTCATCCATAATTACAAACAATGGATACAACATCCAACAAAAAGAAAAAATGTTCTATGCAAATACCAGATTGACTTCTCTGCAATCAGGGAATAATAAACGAGTGTTTAATAGAAACAAGATTCAGCCATAATCGCAGACAAGGGATACAACATCCAACAAAAGTGAAAATGTTCAACGCAAATACTATATCCATTGCAGAGGGTTTCCCTTCATATTAATGAAGCAGAACGCCAAATCCAGAATTCCTACCTCTAGCCTCGCCATCTCACCCCCCTTTTATAAGAAAATCATAGGGACAAGTGGCAAAGATTAACTGCCAGGTTTCCTTTTAAGGTGGAATAAAATCCTTTTAGGATTCTTCCCACCATAACCATTCCGCACTAATCTCCTTGCTAAATCCTAATTCTGCATGTATTTCTCATGTTTGTGTGTATATATATATATATATATACGGTTAACATTAGCTTAATCCAACTAAATATAATTAGCACTTTACATGCTTAAGATTTTTTTTTTAATGTGACATCAATTGATGACAATATGTTATAAGCCACCTATTATCTGATTCAAGAACATGCTAAGTACAGGCATATGATTGTTATTATTTAATTCTAATGCCTAGTAAAAACCACAATATGACCATAAGTTAATAGTTATATTGGAAACAACGCTTGTGCTAGAAAATTACAAATTTATCCAACACCGAGTGCGTCAAAGAAGATGTCTGCAGCCTGGATTTGAATTGTCCAGACTCCAAGCATTCAATGACTAAATATGGTAATAGTTGACGTCAAATTGTTGAAATTCTTGATTCCACTATAGACGCCTCACATTTTGATGTCTTCTCCATGCACTTACGTGCCTCTCAATTATAGACTAAAGGTCATCTTTTGATACTGCCACTTGGTGTGAATTGAAACTAAATGCATGCCCTCTATCACCATTGGTATGCTACCCGGATTAGATTCATAGTTCGTTGAAAACATCAGTTTACCTTTTGCAAGTGTAGAAACTAATTTGAATTCCAAAAGGCCTTGCTTTATATACCTAGTTAGTATTTCCTTTGTAGTGTGATTCCCTTCTAGCCATGGGAATAATCTTATCACAAGGTATTTCTTTCCTTCTTGATATTATATCAAGGATACTCAAATAGATGTATTATTTATCTACATATACTCATATATGTGTTTGCATGTATATATATATATACCCTTTTGTATTCTTTTTACATGGTAATTTATATGATGAATTGTGCATGGATGTGTGTATTTTCCCTCCGTCATTATTAAAGTTGAATCAAGGGACTTGGACTGCTATTCATATTTCATGGATCTTTCCTATGGTAGCATCAAAATGAGAATGTTCTACCAGCTTGTGGTGTTAAAACAACCTACACTGATGGTTTTCCCATTATTTACAGGGACGTACTCAGTTGGAGGTAACTTTATTATCAGATCTAAACCTTATTTTAAAGAGCGTGGTGCTTAAAATTTGACTACTGTTAGTTTATTAAGTATCCTCTTTTATGTATGAAACTCCTTTTCCAAATTATAGAATATTAGCTCAATAAATGTAGTGTACCTCAATGCCATTAGGTGTGAAAGCGGTAAAAAAAAATTGTTGCGCCGTTGCTACACAACGAGTCAAACATGTTAGTCACAAGAATTTTCATGGCAATAATGAAGTACGTTTTGTCAGAAATTGATAATGTAAAACAAACATTAGGCAAGTTACTGAGGTTGTCATTTATAACATAAATAACCGAGCAAGCTTATTATGCCATTTAGTATTTACATGATTTGAGTAATTCCCTGAGTAATGAAGCGCTTAGGTGTAACATTTTGACTGTCATTTGAGATACATGCTCATATATTCCTTTAGCCATACTTTTGTTCATATTAACCCTCGACTAACATATGGGCTCCCTTAAGGGATAATTTATTGTTTAGCCACCATATATCCTTCATAGAGATACTTAACATTATTTTTTTAAGCATAGATGATCTATTCGAAGTTATTTCATGAGATTTATTTTTATTCATATCGATAGTGGATCCTAAGTCCTTCAATTTGTACCACATTATAGTCTTATTGATGACCAGTTTTTGCTAATGTAAATCCCTTAAATTTATTATTCATAACCATGAGCATATCATCATAATGCCCTTGAACATGTGGGTACAAGAAAATTATTTGATAGAACATTGCTTGCTTTACCTTTACAACACTACGATCCATTTTCAAATAGTATCATATGTAAAAAGGAATATGAAGGAAAATGAAACATACAGACACATGAAAAGAGACCAGCACGAATTTACGTGGTTCACCCGATCCGCAGGCTACGTCCACAAAACTTGTCACGTCATGTGACCTTTTTATAATGCAAATATTACAATCTGCAACATCCATGTTGCTGTACTTTGTTTTTGTTCTTCCTTGAGTATCCTCAAGGTATCAAAGGATGGAACCAAAACCTAGTCTAAAATTCGGTAACTAGGCGATCATCACTTTCTAACACTTTCTCTTTTCTCTACTAACCACAACCACCTCATGTATCACTTTATATTCAAGAGAAACATTCCCACTAGTTTTCCTTAAAAGGGTGAAACGTATACTGAATTACAGACCTTTCCTTAACACAAGAAAAATATGTAAAATTTCATATCTATATCCCTAATATATATGTACTCTTTAGAGGTTGGCATTCTGCGAGTTCTATTCCTATATTAGAACTTTAATGGGACTTAGGATATTTTTTCCAACTGTAATCCATAATTATTATTATAAAAGAACTTCTAAGCATAATACTAAGTATTATTATCATCCAGATTACCGACTACTTCCACCAGACGCGGTGACACCCTCATGCAAAAGGTCATGATACACAGAACTCGAACCTTTCTCTGTAAGGTTGAAATAACCTATGGTTCAAATCATGCTTAAGTCGCCGTTTTCACAAACTATGAACTTACGGCACCAGAAAATCAACGCTCTACCTTAACCTAGAAATAAGGCAATGGACACTTGCATAAATGGTTGAAGTTTTTATTCTGTCGCTATTAAGTTAGTTGTTTCCTTTATAAAAACCTTAACCATGCATTCCAGAACAGAGCCGCGTAGCATTGTATCAGTCATGCCAGCGCCTGGGAAAACAAATGGCAAAACCCTAGATTTTAACATGCTACTGAAATGCAAAGGTTAAAAAAATGCACAGGCTTGACATCCACAATCTTTGGATCAGCTTGCTGAAGAAAAATCATAGATACCAGGGTTGTAACATAAGTGGACAGAGCCTTGTGTAACTCCAATCCGGTTACATAATGACTTCACCTACCTTCACGATGTGGCAGCCGACCGCACCGTACACAACAGAGCTGATAGCGTCAGGTCTCTACACATGCACTACATACATTAGGTTTCCTATCCATTAAGGGGTTCAAAAAAATGATTCCTCAAGGTAAGCACCTACCGCCTTGGGACTCAACTGATAGAGTTCATAATTATATGCACAAATCGCAGTTCAGAAAAAAAAACAAAAGCGATGGAGCCTATTGTCCCAGCTTGGGATATTCATGCTGCGATTTTCGTTCAACATTCACAGCAACAAATCGCATAAGGAGAAAATGAAACATAAGCACTCACACCCAGTGTATGTTTCAGATCATATTTTCCAGGGTGATAAATCATGCCTTAGATCAGTAATAAACAGTTTTCCTAAAATGCACGATGGGTTCAGACCTACAGCGGTGCACGTGCAGGCTTAAAAGAAAAAAAACCAATTGGGTGGGTGAATTCAACAATACCACGCACACATGGGCTTGCAGACCAACTCTAGGGCTTAGATCTAGGTCGATCCCTCAAACAAATACCTATGCAGCCTGGGAAATCAAATGATGGTTTGAGATCTAAGCGATATCCCTTCATAACTAAGGACTGAGGCATTATCGATCGAAAATCAGGACTACATGCACACCAAAATTGCATAACAAATAGCATTTTCTTTACTTACAGATCGCATTTGTTGAACGTTGAGCAGAGTATAGACCTCTTACCTCATATGGATGCTACCCAATTTGCAACAGTATTCAGTCATGGAGAACGCAAGCAAGGGAGACTTACAACAAGGATCACAAACCCCAAACGCTTTCTCTCCAGTTAAATATTTCCTTTATTCTTTCTTCCCAGGCTTCTCCTTTTTCCGTCCAACATATCGTCCCCTCCTGGTAGCACACAGGTAATCTCCTCCCAAGTGCAGACATTTCTCCGGAGAGCCCGCGCTCTCTGGCAGCACCTCTTACCAGAATCTATATGAAAAACCAAACACCCCGAGGTAGAGCTGGTTATTTTACCTTTTTGGATTTCCCCAAAATTTACCCCATAGACAAAGCTCAAACTTCTCTATGAGGTCGGATGGATATTTAGGAGCGTTCTTTTCCCCCCCGGCCAGAAGAAAATGCAGCTTATTAAATAGCATAAGGAGGAACGGTCAGTTCCTCAGAGTGCGCCCAGCATTCAACATTCCAGGCAGTAATTTTCTGCCGTCATTATTGCCAAGGCCAGTCTCCCTTTATTTAGCTGTTAGACAACCACCTCTGCCATCCTTTTGCTGAGGCCTGTCTCTTCTTAATTTTTCAGTCAGCTCATCATCTCAGGGGCAGGCGTTCATGGTTTTCTTAAGAAAACACGTACGTTTATAAAAAAAAATAAATGATCTTTTCTTTACTTACCCATTTATTTTCACTAAGGGATTCGCCTACGTTTAGGCGGATTTCCTCCAAGAATATAATTGAACCAATTTCTTAACATGCCCACTATCGTAGGCATCATCTTTTAAGAATATAACTTCATATAAGTTATAATATGAGTCTCTATAGAATTAGGCTCTGTGGGTGTGTGTGTCATTGTTTACCTCTTTTTTTTTTTTAAGAGGCATGCTGAAGATTGTATTTGCCTTTGCCTAATATATATATTTTTAAGTAGCCAAAGAGGCACGCTGAAGATTGTATCTTCTTTTGCCTAATATATATATATTTAAGTAGCCAAAGAGGCATGCTGAAGATTGTATCTTTCTTTGACATATATATATATTTTTAAGTAGCCAAAAAGGCATGCTGAAGATTGTATCTTCTTTTTCCTAATATATATATATTTTTAAGTGGCTACGACCTGTAGTCTTTTTAGCCCTTAATTCCTTTGTTTTAGTTTCTCCTTTTAAACCTTTAACTCTTGATTTGCTATGTCGGCGTGAAGATGACTCCAACTACCTTCAACATGGCTTAGCCATAATAGGATTAATAATCGCATCTACGATATCCTAGCTGAGATGAAATTTAGCAAGGTACGAAGCCCTTCTAGGGCAGACCTTCTTCCTAATACCGACATACTTCCAATGATAAATAAGACTAATTTATCACTCATGGCTCTTTTAGTTATTTGTCTTTAGCCCTTGTGGGCTTAGTTGACCGTCGTTAAGTGGCGTCCGTGCACCAGGTTTCCTCCGCTCGTCTTTGAGGTAACTAATTCAAATTGAGTTTGATTTCTTGTTTCTGGTGGAGCCTTGGCCTTGAGCTCCTCACCAAAACAATTACACTTTAGCATTTTTCTTTTACAATTACAAAGCATTTCAGGGGACAACAAGAGGGACATTACATCCTTTCCCCCTAAAAATAACACCGTCCTCGGTGTTCCTATTTTCAACCAAATATCGTTCTCCTACTTGGTCGTCATTTCTTGTTTTCTTTTGTTCCGATCTCTTTCAATCTTTCCTACCTCTTCTTAAGTTGCTAATGCTCCAGCCTGCAGTTTTCCTGCACAAGGTTCGGGTTTAACCCAAAATGAATACTTAGTACTTCATGTTCAAGATTGTAATTCCAAATTAAACAAGATCTATACATCTTTTGCATTGCAGTTTCCTAGTTTTTATTGTCGTCATAACGCCCAATCGTTTTCCATAATGCAATTCATTCATCAATAAACATAATTACTACCCCTTTTGGGGCTTCGCCCAACCTTTGGATAGTTTTGTCGTTACCCGTTAAGCCTGTAACAGTCTATTCAAAAGAAATTCATTTAACAAGTTTTTACATTTGTTATGTTTTCTGAACTCCCTTTTGAGTTCCTTTTCTAATTCTGGTGTGGACTTATAATAATTCTGAAGTTACTCTCCTCAGTGACATCAGACAGCGTCCTGTCTTTCCAGATGTCCAAAAAATTTTGCCTAGGTCTTTGGCCACACCATATGCCTAACACCAATGTGCTCACGTGGCAATCACTTGCCTAACACCATTGTGCTCCTGCAGCATATATGCCTAACACCAGTGTGCTCACGCGGCAATCACTTGCCTAACACCACGGTGCTCTCGCAGCATTCAAGTTTTTCCTTGTTCGTATTAGTATAACTTTTAACCTTGCTCATTGCAACGTGCACTCCTTGGTGCTTGCATGACCTTACTCTTATTGTCCCGATACGTGAATTGGCTACATGGTTAGTCAAATCATTCATTGATAAACCATAATTTCATTTATTAATCATTAGCATTTTATAAGTTGCAGCAAATTTACCACCGTTTATGAGTCATACCACCCTAAGAATTACCCAATATAACTCCTTACTCATTTCTGAGCAATCAAGCGCAACTTGTATATGCAAGTGGATTTATATACCATAGTGTACGTGGATCATGACCATAGTTATACTCCGGGCAGAATTATGCAATGTCATTAAACATCATAATCCACAGTTAAACCTTAGTTTATAAAACCTCAAAATTCGACAATTTACAATAAGTAAAACATCACCCCTTTCTAACCTCATGATTTGAACGAGTGAATTCACTAACCGTCAATACCGGCTGATAGAATTCCTTGCATAACCCTGCACTGTTAGTATATCATGTTCAAATGCTAATAGAAAACGAACATATTAACTCATATGTCTTGGGATAGCTTGGAGCGAAGGGACACTTCAATCTTTCATGACAATAATTAGTGATAAGTTTTTGAGAGGTAAGAATATTAAGTGATATCTAGTTCTATCTTCCTTTGAGTATATATATATATATATATATATATATATATATATAGATATATATATATTTCGAGGAATAGAAAAATATCAACACGACTCATACTTTTTGGGTAGGCACCCTCCTTTGTAGCCATCTATGCATACACCGGTAAACAGTCTTGCATGGACAATGTTCATTGAGGTTAGCAGTAGGCTTAAGATACCATTTTCCTCAATTCGACCCACAACAATCATCATACACAAGTAATAGGTCATAATTATCCTGGTAAAATTTTTAGAGTTCGAGAATGATGATTTTCTTTATAAGTTGCAGCCACGATGCTTCGTATATCTCATGTCTCTATTCCTATGCATACTTGTTAGAAAATAAAAAATAAAAAAAAATCAAGGCATGTGCAAGATGTACTTACCCCTTGATGATATTCATCTTGATGTACCACAAATTCACCTATGCATGACAACCCTGTCAGTTTCGTAATTAAGGTTTTAAGAGGATATTCATCACCTTGTCTCAAATTGATTGTCTTATCGATTTCTAAATTATCAACGTCATGCTTCCTTAATTCAGCAATAGTAACATTCTAGGGATTCAACGTGAGCCCTTTATAGTGGTACTATCCGAGACATTTTTGTTTCCACAAAAAAATTACCATGAACCTACAATTGAGTTGTTAGCACATATAACATAACCATTAGAGAAGAAAATTCTTTCCAACAAATAAATGAAAAGATTTGCTGTCATGTTATAGTTTTGTGAAATAAGACTATTTACCACTTATCTCTAAGCCCTTTCAATTCTAGTTATACCTCATCAAGTTTAATCCATTAAGTTGCTTATATTTTCCATACTCATTTTCTTCTACCAAGGTACTTCAATTTCATAAACACGCAATTCAAATTGGACTAACTTTAGAAGGCATTCATTGCATTTTCTTTTAAACCATTTCAATTGTTTTCTCAAGGAGACCCTAAAATTACCAAATTCCTTTCTCAGTAAGATTGCTTGATATTCTAAGGAGCCATTAAGTTATCAAATAATTTTTCAGTGACCATTGATTGCATTGTAATTATGTTGACCAGTGTCCATTATATGGGAGTATCTCTAGTAACTACAGTTTGTCGTATTACAATAACATGTATTACCACATCATGCATGGAGATTGAGTTATGTATGATAAGCCATTAAAATTCTGTTAAGGGACATCATCTCTAGTACTTTTGAAATGCCAAGGGTAGGTGATACGTTAAAAGAGGAATTGTTCTCCTTAACCTAAACCAATGGGGTTAAATACATTTGGTCTCTTTTTATAAGTTGGTTTAAATTGGATCCATTCTCCTCGGATTCACAATGGTCAAGCATAATATTTTGGTAGTCCACACTTTTGTAAGGGTCCTATGCAAATCCATATTGTACTTACTAAGACCATATTTCACTAATGTTAACTATACTTGAGTTGTATTCATAAAAATGGTACTTATCTCACTTATGATGATTCGTTCATCAATTCTTCTGCAACTGTCTTCAATTAATTTATGTCGGAAGAGTTTCATGGTTAATGCGGACACGAAACAAGACTAAAGGAAACTCGCTCAAATTAGCATATGAGACTTCATAAAAGTTGTAGGCCACAACTTGCATTTCACCCCTTCATCATAATTGACTCAAGCGAAAAAATTATTATTCACATGATTACCTTTTTATCTCTATCCCTTCCCTACTTAGATTCTCGACTGTACCTTGTGATTCATATTCTGCCCATTTAGGCCCAAGTGTTGTGACTTGGGCTCTGATACCATATGTAGTGTACCTCAATGCCATTAGGTGTGAAAGCGGTAAAAAAAATTTGTTGTGCCGTTGCTACACAACGAGTCAAACATGTTAGTCACAGAATTTTCATGGCAATAATGAAGTACGTTTTGTCAAAAATTGATAATGTAAAACAAACATTAGGCAAGTTACTGAGGTTGTCATTTATAACATAAATAACCGAGCAAGCTTATTATGCCATTTAGTATTTACATGATTTGAGTAATTCCCTCAGTAATGAAGCGCTCAGGTGTAACATTTTGACTGTCATTTGAGATACATGCTCATATATTCCTTTAGCCATACTTTTGTTCATATTAACCCTCGACTAACATATGGGCTCCCTTAAGGGATAATTTATTGTTTAGCCACCATATATCCTTCATAGAGATACTTAACATTATTTTTTTAAGCATAGATGATATATTCGGGGTTATTTCATGAGATGTATTTTTATTCATATCGA
Organism: Pseudotsuga menziesii; assembly: GCA_001517045.1. Classification (NCBI taxonomy): domain Eukaryota; kingdom Viridiplantae; phylum Streptophyta; class Pinopsida; order Pinales; family Pinaceae; genus Pseudotsuga; species Pseudotsuga menziesii. The sequence continues at coordinate 12,579 of LPNX011037515.1, read as the reverse complement.
TAGTGGATCCTAAGTCCTTCAATTTGTACCACATTATAGTCTTATTGATGACCAGTTTTTGCTAATGTAAATCCCTTAAATTTATTATTTATAACCATGAGCATATCATCATAATGCCCTTGAACATGTGGGTACAAGAAAATTATTTGATAGAACATTGCTTGCTTTACCTTTACAACACTACGATCCATTTTCAAATAGTATCATATGTAAAAAGGAATATGAAGGAAAATAAAACATACAGACACATGAAAAGAGACCAGCACATCCGCAGGCTACGTCCCCAAAACTTGTCACGTCATGTGACCTTTTTATAATTAAAATATTACAATCTGCAACATCCATGTTGCTGTACTTTGTTTTTGTTCTTCCTTGAGTATCCTCAAGGTATCAAAGGATGGAACCAAAACCTAGTCTAAAATTCGGTAACTAGGCGATCATCACTTTCTAACACTTTCTCTTTTCTCTACTAACCACAACCACCTCATGTATCACTTTATATTCGAGAGAAACATTCCCACTAGTTTTCCTTAAAAGGGTGAAACGTATACTGAATTACAGACCTTTCCTTAACACAAGAAAAATATGTAAAATTTCATATCTATATCCATAATATATATGTACTCTTTAGAGGTTGGCATTGTGTAAGTTCTATTCCTATATTATAACTTTAATGGGACTTAGGATATTTTTTCCAACTGTAATCCATAATTATTATTATAAAAGAACTTCTAAGCATAATACTAAGTATTATTATCATCCAGATTACCGACTATTTCCACCATACGCGGTGACACCCTCATGAAAAAGGTCATGATACACAGAACTCGAACCTTTCTCTGTAAGGTTGAAATAACCTACGGTTCAAATCATGCTTAAGTCGCCGTTTTCACAAACTATGAACTTACGGCACCAGAAAATCAACGCTCTACCTTAACCTAGAAATAAAGCAATGGACACTTGCATAAATGGTTGAAGTTTTTATTCTGTCGCTATTAAGTTAGTTGTTTCCTTTATAAAAACCTTAACCATGCATTCCAGAACAGAGCCGCGTAGCATTGTATCAGTCATGCCAGCGCCTGGGAAAACAAACGGCAAAACCCTAGATTTTAACATGCTACTGAAATGCAAAGGTTAAAAAAATGCACAGGCTTGACATCCACAATCTTTGGATCAGCTTGCTGAAGAAAAATCACAGATACTAGGGTTGTAACATAAGTGGACAGAGCCTTGTGTAACTCCAATCCGGTTACAGAATGACATCACCTACCTTCACGATGTGGCAGCCGACCGCACCATACACAACAGAGCTGATAGCGTGAGGTCTCTACACATGCACTACATACTTTAGGTTTCCTATCCATTAAGGGGTTGAAAAAAATGATTCCTCAAGGTAAGCACCTACTGGCATGGGACGCAACTGATAGAGTTCATAATTATATGCACAAATCGCAGTTCAGAAAAAAAAACAAAAGCGATGGAGCCTACTGTCCCAGCTTGGGATATTCATGCTGCGATTTTCGTTCAACATTCACAGCAACAAATCGCATAAGGAGAAAACGAAACATAAGCACTCACACCCAGTGTATGTTTCAGATCGTATTTTCCAGGGTGATAAATCATGCCTTAGATCAGTAATAAACAGTTTTCCTAAAATGCACGATGGGTTCAGACCTACAGCAGTGCACGTGCAGGCTTAAAAGAAAAAAAACCAACTGGTTGGGTGAATTCAACAATACCACGCACACATGGGCTTGCACACCAACTCTAGGGATTAGATCTAGGTCGATCCCTCAAACAAATACCTATGCAGCCTGGGAAATCAAACGATGGTTTGAGATCTAAGCGATATCCCTTCATAACTAAGGACTGAGGCATTATCGATCGAAAATCAGGACTACATGCACACCAAAATTGCATAACAGATAGCATTTTCTTTACTTACAGATCGCATTTGTTGAATATTGAGCAGAGTATAGACCTCTTAACTCATATGGATGCTACCCAATTTGCAACAGTATTCAGTCATGGAGAACGCAAGCAAGGGAGACTTACAAAAAGGATCACAAACCCCAAACGCTTTCTCTCCAGTCAAATATTTCCTTTATTCTTTCTTCCCAGGCTTCTCCTTTTTCCGTCCAACATATCGTCCCCTCCTGGTAGCGCATAGGTAATCTCCTCCCAAGTGCAGACGTTTCTCCGGAGAGCCCGCGCTCTCTGGCAGCACCTCTTACCAGAATCTATATGAAAAACCAAACACCCCGAGGTAGAGCTGGTTATTTTACCTTTTTGGATTTCCCCAAAATTTACCCCATAGACAAAGCTCAAACTTCTCTGTGAGGTCGGATGGATATTTAGGAGCGTTCTTTTCCCCCCCGGCCAGAAGAAAATGCAGCTTATTAAATAGCATAAGGAGGAACGGTCAGCTCCTCAGAGTGCGCCCAGCATTCAACATTCCAGGCAGTAATTTTCTGCCGTCATTATTGCCGAGGCCAGTCTCCCTTTATTTAGCTGTTAGACAACCACCTCTGCCATCCTTTTGCTGAGGCCTGTCTCTTCTTAATTTTTCAGTCAGCTCATCATCTCAGGGGCAGGCGTTCATGGTTTTCTTAAGAAAACACGTATGTTTATAAAAAAAAATAAATGATCTTTTCTTTACTTACCCCTTTATTTTCACTAAGGGATTCCCCTACGTTTAGGTGGATTTCCTCCAAGAATATAATTGAACCAATTTCTTAACATGCCCACTATCGTAGGCATCATCTTTTAAGAATATAACTTCATATAAGTTATAATATGAGTCTCTATAGAATTAGGCTATGTGGGTGTGTGTGTCATTGTTTACCTCTTTTTTTTTTAAAGAGGCATGCTGAAGATTGTATTTTCCTTTGCCTAATATATATATTTTTAAGTAGCCAAAGAGGCACGCTGAAGATTGTATCTTCTTTTGCCTAATATATATATATTTAAGTAGCAAAAGAGGCATGCTGAAGATTGTATCTTTCTTTGCCATATATATATATTTTTAAGTAGCCAAAAAGGCATGCTGAAGATTGTATCTTCTTTTTCCTAATATATATATATATTTTTAAGTGGCTACGACCTGTAGTCTTTTTAGCCCTTAATTCCTTTGTTTTAGTTTCTCCTTTTAAACCTTTAACTCTTGATTTGCTATGTCGGCGTGAAGATGACTCCAACTACCTTCAACATGGCTTAGCCATAATAGGATTAACAATCTCATCTACGATATCCTAGCTGAGATGAAATTTAGCAAGGTACGAAGCCCTTCTAGGGAAGACCTTCTTCCTAATACCAACATACTTCCAATGATAAATAAGACTAATTTATCACTCATGGCTCTTTTAGTTATTTGTCTTTAGCCCTTGTCGGCTTAGTTGACCATCGTTAAGTGGCGTCCATGCACCAGGTTTCCTCCGCTCGTCTTTGAGGTAACTAATTCAAATTGAGTTTGATTTCTTGTTTCTGGTGGGGCTTTGGCTTTGAGCTCCTCACCAAAACAATTACACTTTAGCATTTTTTTTTTACAATTACAAAGCATTTCAGGGGACAACAAGAGGGACATTACAATAAACTTGCTTAACCAATGGTATTTTATTGAATCAATTATCCTATCTGTTTGAATTTATTTCTAGACAAAAACTTGGGAAATAACCTATGGCGGTGTTGTTGATCCTAGTTATGAGTGGGGATAGACATGTCTTAGATCACCTACGATAGTAATGCCCTCCGATAATTGGTGGAATACTTAACCACAATCACCACTAGTGAAAGGAAAAGTTTGTTACCATTAGGGAATGGGATATTACTTAAACTCTTCACAATCATTTGACT
>LPNX011037489.1:48804-156953 GCA_001517045.1 Pseudotsuga menziesii | reverse complement strand
TTGGCTATTGTACACTCAGTTAATATAATTTTGTGTTACAGCTCCATATTCAGTCTCCATTGTTGATAATTTTGCATGATCAATTGTTAATTGCTGTGACTGAAATTAATCTACTGCAGGCCTGAATTTCTACAACTATGGGTAAATAGTAAAATATTTTGATTTTTCACTATTTACATGACTTTTATACACATTTTTGGGTTTGACATGCTATAGTTTTGTTTTAAAATCATTTATTACTCAAAATATATAAGTGATAATCCTTTAATGTCAAGTATTGGGGCATTTAACACCTGTTTTTGAGTCATTGCAAGATAGAAGAGCAGTAGTAGTAAATTTTCAAGAGATTGTTTTTGACTTTTTTGTACTACCATAAAATGAAAAAAAGTATTTGAGCATTTATTGTGACACTTTGGTCACGCTCTTGAAACTTAGTATCAAAGGTCTGAGTTCGTTTCTAATTCTTTTCAGGCTCATAAAATATCTCATTGTGAAAAGAGACCTAATGGAGTCTTCTTTAAACTCTTTTCGGGCTCCTTAAATGCAAAAAGATTGTCGAGTGATCTTGTCTTCTTCACGCTCGTCAAAGCATTTGAAGAGTTGTCTCTCCAATGGTAGGTTATCTCTTTTTCAGTTCAGATGGACTATTTACAGAAAATGAACACTCCAAGACAATCATGACTCGAAGAGTTCTCTAAGGTATTATTTTATACTTTTTCAGGACTTAGGGACTAAATCATATGAAAAAGGATCCTTTGGAGTCTTCTTTCATGGTCATTCAGACTCTCTAAACATGAACAATACTGAGTTTTCTTTCATTGGACTCATTAAATTAAACATTGAGAGACCCTTTTTTGGGAATGAACCCCTCCTATCTTAGTTTCATAAAAGATATGAGTTTGTCCTTGTCTTCGAATGAGCAAAAACAAGTGTTTGTTACCCTCTTTGAACTTGTAAAAGAAAAAAGGGGCACTCATCAATCATGATGGGGAAAATGGGAAGGGAATGGTTTTTGAAATAAATGGTAGTAGTTTGTCGTTACCTTTGAACATGGCACTTGTCTGCATATCATTTTAGTCAATTAGGTATTCAACTGATCTCCATGGCGATCCACTTTCATGAGTCATGTCACTCCTTTGAGTCTTTCAAAAGAATGCATTGTCCACCATCGCACTGTGTGTTTGTCTGGTTTAGTCATGGTGCCAAGTATTTTGTCGTGTCACTTGATGTTCAAAGGGAAGTTGAAGAATTTTTACCTCTCCAATCAAAACAGTCTTTATGTCAGTACTTTTGAGTCAGTCTTATGGTTACTACATTCACATCATTCTAGAACTATGCTCTAAGTTTCGTGTCATCGATGTGGGACTCGTCATTGCCCTCCTTCGAAGAGACTATTCCCATCAACATCAGCTCATCTTTTGAGAAATAGTCTTAGAAACAAAACTTAGTACCTTGAGATCTATATGCCTTAATGACAGATTCTCCTGCTCTCGACATAGGTTCACATCATTGACCTCTGATCGATAGAATCGACTGGGTGTTTGACATCAAAACATCTATTCATGCTCAGTATATTGTAATAGGGTACCTTTGGAATCATTGGCATCAATAGTGATCTCCCTTGTGCTTGTTAATGGTTCACATCATTGGTCGGTAATCAAGTGGTTTCTACCATGTTCAAATTGAAATCATTATAATCACATGGATAGAATCGTACTTTGTGGAAGATGAGGTGAAGACCTTGGGTATATGTTTAGTGCTCATTGCTTTCCCCAGGTTGCGATGGAGTTTTGTATGTCTAGCATGGATCCACATTTGTATGGTCATGGCTATGCTCCAATTTGCATCTGTATGACATAGATCTACGTTGTATTTTCAGTAGCTATGTCCAAGTTTGAGTCCTCTATCACATGGATCTACACTGTATTCTTGTAGCCATGCTTGTTTATTCCTCTCATGTATCTGCCTTGTATTGGTCCGCAGCCATGAGTTGGTTACATGTGTCTATGAGTCAAAAATATTGATGTACTATAGATGCCTAATGGATGACATTCTCCGACCAAGCTGACATTTTCACCTCTAAGTGACAACTTGTTCTCTCAAAGCTCTCATTTATTGTATCCCTCTAAGTCTCATGCCTTGGGGGGAATTTTGTTATACCTAAATCCCGTCACCATCATGTGATGAGACCCTTAACTTTCATGTTTTCCCTTAATCCCAAGACTTAGAGTGGAAACTTGCTCTGTTTGTCAATTCTACTTGAAAAAACCCAACACCGCGCTTTCCTTGTGGCCAATGAGCGGTACCTTGCTCAACACTGCCTATATCCTATTTTCAAGAACCTGTGCCACTGCCTATGGTGTTTGGTCCAAAAGTGGTTCTCATCTAAACCACTCTATCATAAGAGAAGAAAAGAGATATCCTGGGTAAAATGGGAAAAAGAGAAGTTTCTTGAGGCTTCTCGATCATGAGCCTCGTGTCCTCCCTTATCCTATCATTATGGGTTAGTTGAGCTCAAGATCCCCCATGGTAGGATCTTGGAGCCACCTCACCCACAATTCTCTCAACTATTCCTATCCATTGATCCTTATAAATACAAGCTCATGTCCATAGTTGAGGGGGACAAATATAGAGGTATTTTTATGCTGTTGGATTGACCACTTAGCCCAAGTCATTGGGGAGCATAGAGAGAAAAGTTGGAGCTTATGGGGATGGATTTTTTGTCTTGTGGAGGGGCTGGTCGACACTAAGGAAATGGTTGTAAGCTTCTCCATACATTCTTAATGCAAAGCTAATTTTCATACCACATTACTATTGTTTTGATTTCACATGTAGATGTTGTTAGATTCCTTAGTCACTAACATGGATAAGTAGATGATTTTATGGTAGATTTGATGTGTTTGCATGTTTGATTTGTTTGCAGGTACACAGGTTCACAATCGAAGCTGTATTCCGGGTGTCTATGACATTCATGGAAGGTATTCATCCTTTGTCATTCACTCATTTGTTCTGGATCTGAACCATTCAGACGAGAGGAACAACTTCTGTCCACAAAAGGTGCAATATTCTTTATTACACTTTATCTATTTCTACAAATGTTTTAGCCGTAAGAGTTTTATAGCTTATAAGCTGGTTTTTTAACTAACTTGAGAACCTGCAGGTTATCTTGAATGGTTTAATCTTGATTTACTGTTATTTAATTTTTATTAAACAATTGTAATCTCAGTAAATACAGTTTCATCTTATTTACATTTTTGCCAATATGATGAATTTCTTGTTCTTCACACAGCTTAAGACAGCCTGTTATTCAGTCAACATCTTTTCAAAGTAGTTTAGATTTAGATTAAGTACTTCTTCCTAGTTAGGTTTTAGTTTTTCCTTTTCTTTTCTTAACTCTTTGTTTTCCATTCTGGAAAATAGATCCCCTTATGGATCAAATCTGTCCATAAGCCAGTAGAGGCTACAAAAGTATGCGTGGGAGATTACTATCCCAAATAGGTAGAGGATAGAACAATACCTGCGTGGGATTGTTTGAATCCTTTGGCTGGGTTTTCTTTGTGTGTTGCAAGCCTTAAAAACCCCAATTAGCCACATACATAGTTGGGGATTCAACAAATGGCACTAGAAGGAGGGCCAACATAGCATGCCTAAACGAAATACTCATACACCTCCTGCAGCAATAGATCTGATCATTACTCGTAGTTGCTCTAGCACGTCTACCTAAGGGGAACAAGCAACTCAAGCTTTAGACATAGTCCCAGTTGCCCCTGGAAAAGAACAGGCTACCCCATCAGAAAGATATGTTCTCGTATCGCCAATCCTAGGGTGCATCACAGTTGAACAAATGTTGAAGGGTAATTCTCACAACGTCTCCAAGTTTAAAAGAAAATTCGTTGAAGATCATCCTACTCAGGATTTGCCTCAACTCACTAATCAGGATAGTCCAAGCCTATGTGATCAAAACACTGAAATACACCATGAACGTTTCAGTGAACCATCCACTTATGGGTTAGATCTAGGTCTCTTGTTTCCAGAGTCAGCAACTCCTTGACATAACATCCGAGCGGGAGGGCCACCCCCATTTCCTCCCTCTTCTTCATCTTCATCCGAGGAATTGTCAGATTCTGAATCTTTAGACTCCTTAGTAGAATCTATTTCGATGGCTGACAAATAACATAATAGGCCATGTTTAGATGGGGATTTTGTATCCGTTTTAGTCGATCAGTATAGATTGCCTAAAACCCCCGAGAAGTGGCTTCCGAAATTTAATCTAGATGATAAGATTCCTATGGAAGACCACATAAAATCCTTCATACAAGCCATTAGACTTAGAAACATTATCCATGAGGACATGGTTTGTAGATTGTTCCCTTACAGATTTGAGGGAAAGGCTTCTACCTAGTACTTTTCCTTAGAATCTATCTCCATCCCCTCATGGGATGTGTTTTTCGAACTATTCACTCAAAAGTTTGGGGATGACAAGACCCTGGAGGCATTAGTCATAGAGATCTCTTCCATGAAAACTAAGGGTAAAGAAAGAGTCAAAGAATACAATCACTGGTTTTCATGTTTCAAGAATAGGATCCCAAATATAGTAATTCATGTTGAGGAATTACTAGTAGCTTACTATATTAAGGGTCTCCCGACCCAAATAGCCATGTGGGTTAAAAGGGCTAGTAAATAATCCTTGAAATATGATTTCTCTGAAGCCATTTAGGTGGAAAGAGACATGTTCTGTCTGAAAGACAATTCTGACACCGCATCTAAACAAGCATCTACCTCACGTAGGAAAAGTGACAGTTCCATTAAACCTGCTGCTGCCAGCTAGGATCCGTTCAACATGAGTGAAGTGAAGAAGATCCTTCAAAGGATGTCTAACGAGATGGTATATCTTAAGAAGACAAGCAATGAAAATAAATAAAATAATAGAGGATTCAACAGGACACCTTTTAGGAGGCCAAATCAACCTCCTTAGAATACACCACCTCCAAATCCTAGCGAGGGATTCACCTAAGAAGAGATCTTCTCTATCTTGAAATCCTTAGCTATAAGAACACCAAAGATCCCGGAAACCTCTAAGGATCAGTCCACCCAAGACTCACAACCTCCCCAAGAGGAAGAGGAGGATGACAAGTAGGTCAGCTCTGTGAGCTTCTTTTGAGAAGAAAAAGAAGAAGAAAAAAAACCCGATACATTTTTTAATCTCCAGCACACACACAATACCAGGTTGAAAGGGACACCTTCCCAAGAATCATCTCCTCTGAGAAAGACCCCTAGAAAGGTAAAGCTCAAATGCAGAAGGATAACCTCATTCCAGAGCCAGAATACAACTTGGCCAAGGATCTTAAGAGAGTCAAAGAAAACATATATTTATTTGATCTTCTCAAAATCCCTTCCATAAGGGATTCCTTACCTAAAAGCATCATCATAAAGCAACCCCGAGAATATCAGAATAATAATTTTGAATCCACTCCCCGACCAAACCATCCAAAACCGAGAAATAAGGGAACTCCTCCCTTTTTACTTACCTTTGAAATATTTAACAGGAACATGCATAACTGTATGGTAGACTTAGGTGCTTCATCCAATGTTATGCCCCTTTCTGTATGTAGGAAGCTTAATGCCACCTGGGAAAAATTTCCTATTCAGATTGTGCAATTAGATAGATCCAAGGTTAAAGTGATAGGAAGGATGAGAAATGTTCTTCTCAGACTATTTGCAGATCCTTGGATTCACCAAACAATCGACATTGTGATTGTAGATATTCCAGAGATCTATGGTATATGGATGAGTCGGGATTGGTTAGAGAAACTTAAAGGTTACTTTGCTACTGATTGGCCCCACTTGTGTTTTCCTCTTGAAGGGAAGCCTAATAAGTTCATAGTTGACAGAGAACCTTTCATGAAACAAACTGTAACTGCTCTCGATGGTTCCAATGAATCTATTTCCTTCTTTAACAATCAAATTGAATGTTTCACATTTGACACTTTCTTTGGAGACTTACCTGCTGATGTATCACCAATAGAGAATGAGTAGAAACACTCTCAGGTAACTCATCTTACATCTATTCCATTCTCTAGCACTGTTGTTCATAATGTATATAATGTAAATACATATTTCAGGATTGATCCTATAGTTTGGACCTTGTTTTTTGATGGCTCTAGGTCAAAGGAAGGAGCAGGAACAGGATGTGTACTTATTGAAACTAAAGGGATCAAAACCATGGTTGCATATAGGTTGGAATTTGAGTGTACCAATAACATGGCTGAATATGAGGCTTTAGTCCAAGGACTTAGGAAAGATATTTATATGGGAGCTAAAGTGATTCAATGTGTGGGAGACTCTGAAATCATTGTGAAATAGGTACGGAATCAGATACATTGTCTATCTCCCTGCCTAGTCAATTATCAAAGATTAATCAGAGACATGACTAATTCCTTCTCATCATTTAATATTAGATATGTTCCTAGATCCCAGAACTTTCACACAGATATGCTAGCCAATACTACATCTAGACTTATCCCTCTTGAAGGCTTGTCTCCACAAAACTTCTCTACCAAATTGATGTACAGACCCTCAATACCTAACAATGTCACAAATTGGAAGGTGTTTGATGATGATCACCAAATACTTTACTTCCTGTCAGCTCAAAATACCTTCGATGGTATGGCCATTGATGAAGCCGATCATGAGAAGTCTCTTCTGATCCTTCCAACATCATCCCCAAGTTTGTCATCAATATGGAGAAGTTCTATGATTTAAAAGATAAATTTAGACAAAGCATCAATTGCAAGACTCAAAGCTCAACCTTGAATCACACCCCTATTAACTTAGGAACAAAGCATGAACCCCGATTTATCAAACTTGGAATACACTGTTCCCGTGACGAAAGAAGAGATTTTATCGAATTCTGCAGGGAATTTAAATAATTTTTTTCTTGGACATACGATGAGCTTAGGAATTTTAATACTACATTCATGCATCATAACATCCCCATGAAACCTGATGTAAAACCCTACCAGCAGAAATTGAGGAAAATGCACCCCAGTCTAGAGCCTTCTATCAAGAAAGAACTAGACAAGATCCTCTTGGCTAGGATCATATTCCCGTCAAACATATGCAATGGATAGCTGACTTGGTCCCTATTCACAATAATAACGGGTAAATCAGACTCTGCATAGACTTCAGGAACTTGAACCGAGCCTCTGAAAAAGACAACTACCCTATTCCTTCAATGGATCAGATCCTACAAAAAGTATCCATATCAGAGATGTTCTCGCTGCTAGATGGTTTTTCTGGCTACAACCAAGTCCTGGTTGTGCCCAACGATCAATTGAAAACTACTTTCAGGACCCCTTGGGGTACATTCACATACAGATGAATGTCGTTTGGACTAATAAACAGAGGGGCCACATTCCAGAGATTTATGGACATAGATTTCAAGGGCTTGATCCACAATTATATCATTGTGTACCTTGATGATGTTACCATTTACTCTAAAAAATGACAGGATCATTTGTCTACACTAAAATAGGTATTCAAAAGGTGCAGGAAATTTAGAATCTCCCTCAACCCCAAGAAGTCCATGTTTTCATTAACATAAGGTAAGTTGTTGGGTTTCATAGTTTGAAAGGAAGGTATGATCATTGATCCTGAATGTGTTGAAGCAATCTCCAAGATTGGCCTTCCTAAGTCTTGTAAGGCAATGCAATAATTTTTGGGTAAGATTAATTTTGTTCGAAGATTTGTTCCCAATTTTGCTCAAGTAGTTAAACCCCTGCAGTTTTTGGTCAAAAAATATGTACCGTTTAAGTGGTCGAATGAACAAAAGAATGCATTTACTGAAATTCAGAAAACCATAGCAGAAGCACCTACTCTCATGTCCCCAAGCTTCAGTAAATATTTTATATTGTATACATTTTCTACTAACCTTTCTTATGTTGTTTTCCTCACGTGGAAAAATCACGAAGACATCGAAATCCCCATTTCATTCATGAGTTCGACATTCAAAGGGGATGAACTCAATTACTCCCAGGTTGACAAACAAGCCTACACAGTATATAAATCAGTAAAACATTACAAGCCTTATCTTTTGAAGTCAAGGACTAAGGTTGTTGTCCCTTGTGCGACAATTCGCAATGTCCTCCTAAAAAAGGAGTTGGGAGAAAAGAGAGCTCACTAGATGACTGCCCTTCAAGAACATGATCTGGATATTAAGCCTGTGAAGATCATTAGAGGACAAGGTTTTTGTCAGCTCACTGCCCAGTCAAACAACCCTAAAAATTAGTGAGCTGATTGGGAACAGGAAGAAGCTACTCCTACAGGTTTTGTTAATGCACTTGAAACTGCAACATTTGAATGGTATGATCACATCATATTCTTTCTTCATAATGGGTTTTCTCCTAAAACCCTAGATCCCAAAAAATGTAGAGCATTAAGGCTGAAATCAGCCCCTTATCAACTTATTCATGATGTTCTATTTAGAAAGAATTATGATGGAGTGTTTCTTAGATGCCTGGAAAAAGATCAGACTAATGATTTACTATTTCAATTTCATGTAGGACCTACAGGTGGACACTTCTCGGGTGATACCACAACTCACAAATTATCAGGGTAGGATACTATTGGCCTACCCTATTCAAATATGCCCATTCATTTGTCAGAAAATGTGAGCCTTTCCAAAAGTGCGCTAGCAAAGTTAAGAAACCTGCTTACCCCGTGCAACTAGTAGCAGTCCAATTCCCATTTTAGTTGTTGGGATTGGATTTCATTAGACCCATCAACCTCATATCCTCATTACAACACAAACACATTTTAACATCCACTAACTATTTCACGAGGTGGGTAGAAGCGGTCCCTTTAATACTGTGTAACACAAGCCAGGTAATTTCCTTCTTAGAAAATAGGATAATCACCAGGTTTGGCAACCTCGAGTATCTTGTTTTTGATAATGCCTCATATTTCTAGTCCATTGAATTGAGTAGCTATGCCCTTTAAAAGGGGATAAATCTTAAGTTTTCTACTAATTACCACAGGGGCCTTGACTTGTTGACCAATATCCTATCACATTAGTTCATATTGTGGGTTTTAAAATTATAAAAAATCGAACCAATATATTGCAGGTATTGGGGGGATGAGGGGTTTAAGGTGGGGGTTTGGTAGGGTGGTTTATAAGGATTGAGGTATAAAAAGGGGTAGGGAGTAGGTTTTAAGTATTGGGAGGAGGTTTCAACAAAAAGAGTTTGGGTCAATATCTCTCGAAATTAAAGGTAATCTTTAATATCCACGATCGCACGTGCTATGTAAGAGGTTCACTAAGTGAAGTCCCCGTGCTAATTACTACCCCTAGAGTAATGGGCTTGCGGAATCCTCAAACAAAAAATTGATAATCATCCTTAAGAAGACAGTGGCTTCACATCATAAAGACTCGCACACCCAAATTTACTATGCTCTTTGGGCAGATAGAATCACCCAAAAAGAAACCCTTGGTAACTCCCCTTATTGCCTTGTTTATGGCAAGGAAGCTGTCTTACTAGCTAATCTCACCATTCCTTCATTGCAATTAGCCCAATCCATCCAAGAGAGTGACTCTTCCCCATTACAACATAGGATTAATTCTCTGCTCAAGTTAGAAGAGGATAGATACAAAGCCAAGAATAAATTCTACCAACATCAATAGTTGGTTAAGAAATGGTTTGATGAGAGGTCTTCATCATATAGAGACTTCTCAATGGGAGATTTAGTGTTGATATGGGAAAAACCAAACAAGGACAACAAAGAGTACACCAAGTTTCAGGGAATTTGGCTAGGATGATTCATTGTTACAGAAAATATTGGTCCTAGTATGGTTCGACTACAAACATTGGAAGGGGTCGTTGACACCTTCCCAGTGAAGGTTCTTCTGCTCAAGAAGTACTTTGTTTGAAAAGGTTGATTCAACCCTGTATATAGGTTTGGTGTGTTATTTTCATTTTATTTTATGAATGTTTGCTTGATTTCGGTAACTTTTGGTAATATCTGCACCCTTGGCAATAATGAGCAATCATTTTTCTCAATATTCAATACTCTCAACTAAATCAAACCTGTCAGTTTATATCTTTTTCTAACTCATATCAGGATTTGTTATATTTGAATGATAACCATATTTATGGCATTTTGTGTTGATGCCCTCTCATCCAGGTTAATACCTTCTAGATGCTTTACTCTGATGATGATAGTCATGGAATAAAAGGTTCATCCTGTCTGAGGTCTCATTAGGGAACTCTGGCATATATTCATAGACTGGTTAGTCTTTCTCTTTGGTTTTCAATTATGGCCATATATATTATCATGTGGATTACAAGATGAGGGGTCTCATCATGAGTCAGCTCATTAGGTTCATAGGTGCTCAGTGGAATGACATCTTTGCCATTTAATATGGGGAGATGGCTTCCAGTTCTCTGGAATATGGGAGATCCTATCACAGGTTGGCTTATCCATGATCTACAAAGCATCAGTGAGTAACGCTTCCTACACATGGACATAAAGCCATGGCAGTGTCTTGTAATTCACATTTAATATTAAACCCTAGTTAACCCCCAAACAAGAAATCATTGTACATCAGGAAGAGGGGGTCATTTATAAGTCCAACCCCACTATGATCATGGGATTGATGTTGGACTGAAAATATCACCAAATGGTTCCCAAGCCATGGTAGTTTCTTTTGGCCATATAGCTGGAATACAAGAGGTCTCCTTATCGAGCCAGCTTGCTCAGTTTCCAGGTCAGGTTTGTGAATGGCACTAATCACCAGAACATGGGGTAGTGGTCCTGTGTCAATGCAATCTTGCATTTAAAAAAAAAAGAAAAAAAATGATGGTTTAAGAGGCCTGCTATGAAAAAACCAAAGTGGTAAAGGTCTGAACTTAGGTTCAAATTTAAACTACATGCCTATGTCAGCCTGAGTTAAGATGACCCTATTCTCCAATGACATTTGAATTAGAGTTGCATCATTTTTAAATGACCATGGATGGGAATGCATCAATAATTTTAATATTTCTTAGCTGGTTACATTCTTATGATAAGATTTCTTGAGAGTTGATCATTTTCCCACTGACAGGTTTGATTGGAAAATATTATTGTTTTGCGGAGATAACTGGTTCTTCTAGCCAGTCGCCATTTGTTGTAGGTACAATAGATCCCATGTCATTTTGACATAGGAGCCCAATTATACATATGAATATTACTTGGTAATATTCTTCGTAATATTAAAGGGTTTCACTACGATTTTTATTTTACTCTTGGGATTCCTTAACTTAACCAAATTTCCAAAAATCCATGTTTGATTTCTTTGTTTTAAATGCAGAAAGTTTGGGTTTTTGTTTGGATTTTTTTAACATATCCTGCAACCTGCAAGTTGTGAAATGTAGGAAACCTTTTATTTTGATATTTCTTTTTTCAAACCTACATCTCGCATCCTGCAAATGCGGGATGCGAGAGAATTTTCATATGTGTTTACTTTAGTCAACCCGCATCCCGCATCCCGCTAGTTGAGGAATGTGGGTTGCAGGGTTATCATCTGTTTGCATTTTGGTTTGCGTATTTCCACATCCCGCGTCCCGCAAGATGTGGAATATAGAGTGTGGGGCCGATTGAATAATGTTTTCGCTATTTTTCTATTCTGTACTCCGCATCCTGCAACTTGTGAGATGCAGGTTGCAGAATGATTAATAAACTTGTGATTTCATTTTTGATCCTGCATCCCCCAAAATTGAACCTGATCGTTCTTTTTATCCTCATCTAACATTTTGTATTATTTCTCAGGAATTATAAATAGGATAGCATTGTTAACAACTTTCACTATTTTTACTGTTGTAATTTGTTTTGCTGTGTGATTTTTACCTCCATAATTTACCACATGATTTCAACAGTGTTTAATACAGTTTCAGGTTGGTTTCCAAGTTGCTTTCTTGCAATTTGAATTATTTATTGTGCTTACTGTATAATTTGGTTTTAATTTTTGCTATAAGTATTCAAAGCAACACATGGTGACATAAAAAAGCCCCAGATTTACCAGGAGTAAAAACCTTCCAAAGGACATGTTCACCAAAAACCTGAACATCGGTGTATTTTCTGATACTAGTATCTGAGTGACTGAAACTTATCATTTAGACTGGTCTTAGGTTTACTCTATCGTCGATAACAATGACCTCTCAGATTTCCAGGGTGACCAAATTGTTTATGAGAGAAACAGAGATTCTGGCCTACATATGATTGCTGCAAGGCCAGCCATCCTACTTTATAACGATGTCGTTAGGTGTATTATAGACCACACCAATGTGAAAGATCATTCTTTCAATACCAGTATTGGGTCTCATCTTGCCAATTTCCACTCTGAAACCTTCGTCAGGATTTATGCTCTTAAACCTTATACCCAGCTCCTAGATGTAGACTTTGTTAAAGCTACCAAATCCAAATTCAATTTCGACCAAATGCTTAAATCGTGGATGACTGAACCACGTAAGTTTTCCAAGACGAAAGACAAATTATACCCCATCGAATGGTTTAAAGAGTCTTAGTCCCTGCTTGCAGCGATGTTGTGTAGGCTTTATGGTTTTCCCAACTGTTCTTTCTTTAAAGAGGAATGGGCTCCCATCGCTCATCATATTATAACTAAAGATGAATATTTCCCTTGGGCCTCAATTCTGTCACTGGAACTTAAAAATGCTATACAAGAGTTCCAGAAATCCACTGCTAAAAAAAGGCACAATTTTTATCTTATCGCCTTCATTGTGGACATCTTCTTTGCTGATTTCTGCTACCCTAATTTGGGATGGAGTTGGGAATTACCAGCCTCACCTATAGATATCTATCATTCTAATCTCTGGGATAACAACTATGTGGCTAGGTTCTATGATATATGTGAAAGTTTCCTTAGGAGGGTGTATTTTCTGATTTTCAACAAAGAAGCACCTGTGTTCTCACCGGAAGCGAAAGCTCTCATATCCACTATGGGGGACTGCTATGTTGGTGAATCATTCACCTATATCAAGGTTTATGGAAGCAACATAGCTCACATGTTTCCTAAGTTCGTACCAGATAGGTTGGTCCTAGTAGAGCTCTCATTTCAAATAGTTATAGAGGAGATCTACAAGAAATGTGCTACACTAAATAGAAACGTTTGTCCTAGGTTTCCTGTTACCCTTGGATCCTTGAGCATATCCACTTCTAATTGGGAATCGGACTTGGGTGACCACACCATGTCACTTAAACTTGGTTTTGCAAGCAAAAGGAAGCACAATCCCAAAGGGATTTTCGATTTACACCTGAAGTAGAATCATTTCAAAACAGGTTATGTTCATGAGGAAACTCCAAATTATTTCATTTATCAGGGAGTAAATACATTTTTCGAAGTCCTCGAAAGGGATAAGAGAAAAGAAGAGAAAATCCATATCCTACAGTATCAGAAGGAGATGAGGGACAGGGTAAAACATTTCAGGTCTATGGAGTTGAACATCTTATAAAGGATGACAAAAGACAAAGAAGAAAGAGAAGCTCATGCAGCAACAAAAGAGGCTCTGGCATCCAAAACTGTATCAATGGGAACGATCTCATACTTGGATAAAGGGAAAGCTCCTATGGGAGAAATTCGCCAGACATCTATGGAACATCAAGTTAAGGATTATTTGCAGACTTCAGAGTAGATAAAGCAGAACCTGAACAGAATGACCTCATCATTAGATACTCAAGAATTTGCAACCTCTCAGTCACCTAAAATTGCCCAGGTAACCACTATGATCGAGAAGACTCTACCTAAAAAAACTCAGGTTGAGGACAAACCTTCAGAGATGAAAAAGATCCCCATCCTTGTTCCTACTATTGACCTAACTCATTCAGAGGAAGAGGAGGAAAAAATTTCTCCTATGCATGTTAGTGTTTAGACTGGTAATGATTTCCCAAATCTCACCAATGGTAGAAATGGTAATCCTTCATCCTCTCGTCCTTAATCTCAACCTTTTTGTCAGTCTGCTCCCTCTTTTTCCACAATACTTCTTTCATCAATAATGGATTTATCATAATTTGCTAAAGGTTATGTTGTGACACCTTTTATGACTGAGCTCTATCGAAATGCCACCTTCCTACCCAAATCAGTCACACCTGTTCCTATGGTTAAACCTATTCCCTCAGATGTTGTGACTACAGTTTTCAAAATCCCTTTGCATATTCCTTCAATTCGCTCAGTTTCATCCCCTATGTCTGAGAAAATTGAAATAGTGTCATCATCACCATTTGTTAAGGCTACTACTGTGCAAATTCCTTCTGTGGAAGCTTCTGTTCATGACATTGTTTCATCCCCTGAAGTAACTCTTCCTCATAATGTTACTTCCTCCCCTGCCACCTCTCATATAACTATGGCTATACGTTCTCAAACCACAACTCAAAATTCATCTTTGATATCCATAAGCCTTATAATACCTCCTATTGATGAAGTTTGAGATGAGTTCAATGAAGATTTTGTGGTATCTTTAGGTGAATATCCATATAGTAAAGCTGAGAAATCAGTGGTAAGACGGGGAAAGAAGAGGTACAGAGATCAGAATGATATGGATATGTCAATGGTGAATGAAGTTTTATGGACACAGCAATCAATTGATCCACAATCCTATGCTATAGATGCACCTTCTGTTCTAGGAGAATTCATAGGTGCCAATATGGATGCTGTCAACTCTTTAAACAGAGAGCTTGATAAAAAAGGAAGAAATTGTCAGTTTGAAAGAAGCACTAGAGCAGCTCAAGATTCAAGAAACAACATGAGGACAAGAAAGATGAACTTCAACTAAGGAATGTTACTCTTAGTGTAGAGTTGCAGAGAGAAAGGAATGATAATGCCACTCTGGTTCAGAAAGTTGCAGTATTAGAAAGACAAAATGAAGATGCAACTGCAAATGTAGCTTCATCTTCATTTTCTAAATTTTCCCAAGAAGAGTTTAAGGACTATCAGAACTAACATGGAACACTTTTATTTTGTATGTGAGTTATTTAGAACTCTAGTTGATATATTTGAGACTCACACAGTATTTGATAAGATTTTTTTTGTTCTAGAGGACCTAATTTAGAAAAGACAACAGGCCTCTAAAGCTTATGATAAGGTCACCGATTGGGAGAGGTACATGAAGGAGAGGCCTGATAATATCACTCTTCTCACTAATTTTCAGTTTAAAGAGCTAGAACTATTCTGAGAGCTTGGGAAGACTTGGATGATACAGTGGGTGAAGCCATAAAGAAAGCTCAGGGTATCTGCAACAAAAGATGGTATGCAGTTGATAATATCATGACTGAATTATCCTTTCCTACCATGGTGCTTATTGAGAAGGCATGTCAACCTAAAATGATGATCGAGAAAGTAGAGCAATGAAGGGATGACGACGAGGAGAAGATCAATCAACTTGACCACATCATCATACATGATGTGGAGCATTTAATCAAACAACCATTTGCAGTACAAATAAATATCCATGTATACATCCGAGTTTGGCATATGTTGGCTAAGAATGAGGTCGAAGATTATAAGTGTAATGCTCAATTAGGTATAGAATTAGCCACTTATCCTGATATCAAGGAGCAGCTACAAATTTGGAGGGTCTGGAATGATTTCCTAGGATATTAGCTTTGTTTAGGTTTTAGATCCCCTTTAGGGGGAATTCTATTGTTTGTAATAATTATTTAAGTGAATGATCTCCGACGTATCAAGGGCTCTTGAAATTTTGACTTTTGGAAGGGAGAATGATACAAGGGATCAAACAACACTTCATTTTTTTCCATGGTATTTTATGTAATTTGTTAAAGAGAATTCTGAATAAAATACAGTGTTGCAATTCTCATCTCTTGTACTTGATCTATCAAATTTCTTTGACATGGTTTTAGTCTTCTTATTCCAAATGATAAGATAGTACTATGATTCATTTGTAATTAGCTAATTTGTTTATTTAACTCTGATTTATCTCTTTTAATTATTAGTGCATTGATAAAACTTCATGAAATTTCTTTTATGAACTGTCTTTATCTATTTCTGCAAATGTTTCAGCAGTAACTGTTTTATAACTTATAAGTTGGTTTTTCAACTACCTTGAGAAACTGGAGGTTATCTTGAATGGTTTAATCCTGATTTACTGTTATTTAAATTTTAATAAACAATTGTAATCTCAGTAAGTACAGTTTCATATTATTTACATTTCTATCCATATGATGAATTGCTTATTCTTCACACAGCTTAAGACAACCTATTATTCATTCAACACCTTTTCAAAGCAGTTTAGATTTAGATTAGGTTCTTCTTCCCAGTTAGGTTTTAGTTTTTACTTTTCTTTTCTTAACTCTTTGTTTTCCATTCTAGAAAATAGATCCCCTTGTGGATCAGATCCATCCATAAGCTAGCGGAGGCTACAAAAGTATCCGTGGGAGATTACCATCCCAAACGCTCAAGGATAGAATAATACCTGCATGTGGTTATTTGAAGCCTTTGGCTAGGTTTTATTCATGTGTTGCAAGCCTTAAACACCCTAATCAACCACATACACAATCGGAGCTTCAACAAATGGTGCTAGAAGGAGGGCCAACAGATCATGCCTAAACGAAATAATCATACACCTCCTCCAGCAAGAGATTTTATCATTACTCATAGTCACGCTAGCGCGTCTACCTCAGGGGAACAAGTAGCGCAAGCTTCATACGTGGTCCCAGTTACCCCTCGACAAGAATAGGCTACCCAATTAGACAGATATGTTCTTGTATTGCCAATCCTAGGGCCCATCACAATTAAACAACTGTTGAAGGGTAATTCCCACAATGTTGCCGAGTTTAGAATAAAATTCATTGAAGATCATCCTACTTAGGATTTGCCTCAACTCAGTAATCAGAAAATTCCAAGCCCAGGTGATCAAAACAGTGAAAT
Source organism: Pseudotsuga menziesii (assembly GCA_001517045.1). NCBI lineage: Eukaryota > Viridiplantae > Streptophyta > Pinopsida > Pinales > Pinaceae > Pseudotsuga > Pseudotsuga menziesii. Next base: position 140,023 of record LPNX011037489.1, on the reverse strand, counting down.
ATGTCACAAGCTTTTCAGTGAACCATCCACTCCTGGGTTAGATCTAGGTTCTTTGTTTTCAGAGTCAGCAACTCCTTGACATAACATCCAAGTGGGAGGGCCACCCCCGTCTCTTCCCTCTTATTCATATTCATCTGACGAATCCTCAAATTCTGAATCTCCAGACTCCTTAGTAGAATCTATTTTGATGGCTGATGAACAACATAAAAATCCATGGTTAGACGGTGATGCCATATCCGTTTTAGGTGATCAACATAGATTGCCTAAAAACCCCAAAAAGTGGCTTCCAAAATTTAATCTAGATGATAATATTCCTGTGGAATACCACATAAAATCCTTCATGTAATCCATTAGACTTAGAAACGTTATCCATGAGGACGTGGTTTATAGACTGTTCCCTTACACATTTGAGGGGAAGGATTCTATATGGTACTTTTCCCTAGAAGATAGCTCCATTCCGTCATGGGATTTGTTTTCCCAACTCTTCACTCAAAATTTTGGGGATGACAAGACCCCAGAGGAATTAGTCATAGAGATCTCTTCCATGAAAACTAATGGTAAAGAAAGATTCAAAGACTACAATCACCAATTTTCATATTTAAAGAATAGGATACCAAATACAGTACTTCTTGTTGAGGAATTACTTGTAGCTTACTATATTAGGGGTCTCTTGACCCAAATAGCCATGTGGGTTAAAAGGGCCCGTAAATAATCCTTGCAAGATGCTTTCTCTGAAGCCATTCAAGTCGAAAGAGACATGTTCTGTCTCAAATAAAATTCTGACACTGCATCTGAACAAGCATCTACCTCACGTAGGAAAAGTGATAGTTCCATTAAACCTGATGCTACCAGCTAGGATCCGTTCAACATGAGTGAAGTGAAGAAGCTCCTTCAAAGGATGTTGAATGAGATGGTATATCTCAAGAATACAAGAAATTAAAATAAATCAAAGAATAGAGGATTCAACAGGCCACCTTTTAGGAGGCCAAATCAACCTCCTTAGAATCCACCACCTCCAAATCCGAGTGAGGGGTTCACCTCAAAAGAGATCTTATATATCTTGAAATCCTTAGCAGCAAGAACACGAGATATCCCAGAAACCTCTGAAGATCAGTCCACCCAAGAATCACAACCTCCCCAAGAGGAAGAGGAGGATGACGAGCAGGTCATCTCTATGAGCTTATTTTAAGAAGAATAAGAAGAAGAAGAAGAAAAATCTGATAGAGTTTTTAATCTCCAACATACACACAATACCAATTCAAAAGGGCCACCTCCCTAGGAATCATCTCCTCTAAAACAGACCCCTAGCAAAGGTAAAGCTCAAACTCAGAAGGATACCCTCATTTTGAAGCCAGGATACAACTTGGCCAAGGATCTTAAGAGAGTCAAAGCAAACTCTTTATTTGATCTTCTCAAATTCCCTTCCATAAGGGATTCCTTATCCAAAAGCATGATCATAAAGCAATCCCGAGAATCATAGAATAATAATTCTGACTCCACTGCCTGACCAAACAATCCAAACACGGGAAGCAAGTGCACTCCTCCCTTTTTACTTAACTTTGAAATCTTTAATAGGAATGTGCATAACTGTATCGTAGACTCAAGTGATTCATCCAATGTTATTCCCCTTTATATATGTAAGAAGCTTAATGCCACCTGGGAAAACTGTCCTATTCAGATTGTGTAATTAGATAGATCCAAGGTTAAAGTGGTAGGAAGGCTGAGAAATGTTCTTCTATGACTATCTGTAGATCCTCGGATTCACCGAAAAATCGACATTGTGATTGAGTATATTCCAGAGACCTATGGTATGTGGTTGATTCAATATTGGTCAGAGAAAATTAAAGGTTACTTTGCTACTAACTGGTCCCACTTGTGGTTTCCTCTTAACGAGCAACCTAATAAGCTCAAAGTTGATAGAGAACCTTTCATGAAACAAACTATAACTGATCTTGATGGTCCCAACGAATCTGTCTCCTTCTTTAACAATCAAATTGAACATTTCACATTTGACAATTTCTTTGGCCTGACTTACCTATTGATGTATCACCAATAGAGAATGAGCAAAAACAGTCTCAGGTAACTCATCTTACATTTGTTCCATACTCTAGCACTGTTGTTCATAATGTAAATAATGTAAATACCAATTTTAGGATTGATCCTATAGTTTGGACCTTATTTTTCGATGGCTCTAGGGCAAAGGAAGGAGCAGGCATAGGATTTGTACTTATTGATCCTAAAGAGATCAAAACCATGATTGCATGTAGGTTGGAATTTGAGTGTACCAATAACATGGTTGAGTGCGAGGCTTTAGTCCAAGGACTCTGGAAAGCTATTGATATGGGAGATAAAATGATTGAATGTGTGGGAGACTCTGAAATCATTGTGAAATAGGTACAGAATCAAATACATTGTCTATCTCCCAGCCTAGTTAATTATCAAATATTAATCAGAGACATGACTAATTCCTTCTCAACATTTAATATTAGATCTGTTCCTAGATCCCAGAACTTTGACGCAAATTTGCTAGCCAACATTGCATCTAGACTGATCCCTCTTGAAGGCTTGTCTCCACAAAACTTCTCTATCAAATTGATGAACAGACCCTCAATACCTGACAATGTCACAAATTGGAAGGTGTTTGATGATGGTCATCAAATACTTGAATTCCTGTCAGCTCAAAATACCTTCGAGGGTATGGCCATTGATGAAGTCGATCATGAGAAGTCTCTATCTGATCCTTCCAACATCATCCCCAAGTCTTCCATTAGTATGGAGAAGTTCTATGATTTACAAGAAAAATTTAGACAAACCATCAATTGCAAGACTCAAATCTCAACCTTTAATAACACCCCTATTAACTTAGGAATAGAGCATGCACCCCAATTTATTAATCTTGGAATACACTGTTCCCGTGATGAAAGAAGAGATTTTATCAAAGTCTGCAGGGAATTTAAAGACATTTTTTCCTAGATATACGATGAGCTCAGGAATTTTGATACTATGGTAATGCATCATAACATACCCATGAAACCTAATGTAAAACCCTACCAACAGAAATTGAGGAAAATGCACCCTAGTCTAAAGCCTTTTGTCAAGAAAGAACTAGACAAGCTCCTCTCAGCTAGGATCATATTTCCCATCTGACATACACAATGGATAGCTAATGTGGTCCCTACTCACAAGAAGAGCAGGGAAATTAGACTCTACGTAGACTTTAGGAACCTGAACCGAGCCTCTAAAAAAGACAACTACCCTGTTCCTCCAATGGAGCAAAGCCGACAAAAAGTAGCCAGATTGGAGATGTTCTTGCTGCTAGAGGGTTTTTCTAGCTACAACCAAGTCCTGGTTGTGCTGAACAATCAACCGAAAACTACTTTTAGGACCCCTTGGGGTACATTCACATACAGATGAATGTCCTTTGGACTAATAAACGCAGGAGCCACGTTCTAGAGAGCTATGGACATAGCTTTCAGGGACTTGATCCACATTTTTTTCCTTGTGTACCTTGATGATGTTACCATTTACTCTAAAAAGTGACAGGATCATTTGTCTGTACTAAAACAGGTATTCGAAAGGTGCAAGAAATTCAACATCTCCATCAACCCAAAGAAGTCCATTTTTGTAGTAACAGAAGGTAAGTTGTTGGGTTTCGTAGTTTCAAAGGAAGGTATGATCATTCATCTTGAACATGTTGAAGCAATCCCCAATATTGGCCTTCCTAACTCTCATAAGGCAATGTAGTCATTTTTGGGTAAGATTAATTTTTTTCGAAGATTTGTTCCCAATTTTTCTCCAATAGTTAAACCCCTACAGTTGTTGGTCCAAAAGTATGTAACGTTTAAGTGGTTGGATGAAGAAAATAATGCATTTACTGAAATTTGGAAAACCATAGCAGAAGCACCTACTCTCATGTCCCCAAACTTCAATAAAGATTTTATATTGTATACATTTGTAACTATTGTATAGTAAAGCAAGATCTCCTACTGATAAGTTTTTGTTTTTGATGTTTCTGTCGTGCCATGCTTTCTGTTGTTATTTCTGGATTTCTTGATGTTATATTTCCATTAGTCAGTGTTCTTCGAGTTTGCTTATTTGCAATAGTCGGTCCTTTCTTCCTTGTTCGACATCGACATGTAGGGTCTCTACGATAATAGGTGTCGGTTGTCAGAAGTGTAGTGGAACTACTGCTTCTTGTCCATAGACTAGTTGAAAAGGAGTTTGGTCAGTCGAGTGTTTATATGTTGTTCTGTATGCCCATAATACTGTAGGTATTTTCTCATCCCAGTCATTCTTATCAGCATTACATATTTTGGTTAGTCCTCTTGTTAATGTTTTATTAAATGCTTCAATTGCTCCATTCGACTGAGGATGGTATGCTGTACTCCGACAGTGGTCGATTTGGAACTGGTCGATTAGGGTTTTGATAGTTCTATTGGTTGGTTAGGGTTAGTGGACATCAAAATTTGGTGATGATATTCTCATAGATAAACTAGCACCTATCTCACTAGAACATGTGTCGACTGGTTCGGCCTCTGCCCATTTAGTTACATATTCGACTACAGTTATGATGTACCATGCCCCTATTCTTTTTGCTAGTATAGGGAATGGTCCTATGAATTTGATGGCCCAAATTTTGAATGGAAAACTTGGATTTACTAATATTAAAGGAATTTATGTGCTAGGGAGAGGCCGACCTAGTCATTGACATCTGTCACATTGATTGACAAAATGTTTGCAATCTCTGTGAAGTGTCAGCCACCATAACCCTGACTATTGGATTTTCTTTGCAGTTGTGTCTGCTTAGAAATGTCCTCCTGCAGGTCCATAATGTGCTTCATGCATAATGTTGTCTCATTCATGTTCTAGTACACAAATTCTGAGGATGTAATCTAATCCCATTTTGTATAAGAATCCATTTATAAGACTCTATGGTGCAACCTTCATAGATAAGATCTGCTTCTTCTTTGTATTCATTCCTTCTGGTGCTTGTCCATCTTCTAAGAACTGGGCTATTTCTTCTAATTCTGCTAGGACTGCTTCTATCTAAAATACATGTGCATCAGGTAAGTCAGCTTCGACTCTTTTCAGCTCTATTCCTATGTCAATTCGGGATAAATGGTCGGGGCCAACATTTAACTTGCCTGGTCTGACAACAACTTTGAATTCGAATTCTTGGAATAATAGTAGCCATCAACAAATCCTTCCATGATGTGGTGGTTTATTGATGAGATATTTAAGTTCTTGATGGTCTGTATAGAATATAAATGGGTTAGCTAGAAGATAATGTCGATATTTTTGTAATGCGAAGACCATTCCTAATTCTTCTCTTTCTATTGTCGAATAGTTTCTCTTAGCTTTGTTTAATTTTCTGCTACTGTAAACTATAGTATAATCCATTCCATCATCTCCTGGTTGAGTTAAGATTGATCCTATTGCTAGGCCTAATGCATCAATATGAACATGGAATTTGATCGACCAGTTTGGAAACCTTAGGATTGCTGCTTCGACTAGTTTTCTTTTTAATTTTTCAAATAATAGATGGCACTCTTCTGTCCAGTTGAACTCTTTATCTTCCCTTAATAGCTATTCTACTGCATAGGTCATATCTGAATAATACCTTATAAATTTTTTGTCATAACTTGTGTGGACAAGTATCACCCTGACTTGTTTTGGGTTTCCTGGTGGTTTTAGGCCAAGGATAATTTTGATTTTTGCAAAGTCAACCTTAATACATTCCTTACAGACAATGTGCCCTAATAATATCCCTATGGGGGTCACAAATATGCATTTCCTAATGTTCAGGGATAGTTGAATTTGTCGACATCTCTCCAACATAAGCCTGAGCCATTTGCAATGATCTTTGAACATGGAGTATATTGTCTAATCATCAAAGTATACTACTATGGTCTTGTAAATATATTCTTGAAATGTTTTGACAACAATTCTAGAAAATACTGTAGGTGCATTCTTTAATCCAAAATGCATAACCTTATAAGCAAATGAGCCAAATTCACATACAAAGGTTGTCTTTTTCTGGTCTTCTTTAGCTATTGGCATTTGGTTATAACCTGAGAATCCATCTATAAATGAGTAGCATTCATGTCCTGCAACCTCATTTATGATTTCATCTGCATAAGGAGTTGGAAATGGGTCTGTCAGTGTTACTTTATTTAGTTCTATGAATTCGACACAAATTCTTAGTTTGGTCGGATCATGTTTCTTAGGTTATACAACCTTTGGACTTTCCCATTCTGATTGGTCAATAGGATAGATTATGCCTACTGCAAGCATGTTATCAATTTCATTTTTTACTATCTCTTTGTATTTGTGAGCTAGCTTATATTGCCTTTCTTTCACAGGTCGAACATAACGTTTAGTGTCAATCTTCATTTCTCCTATTTTGTGGACTAAGCCTTTGAGGTCTTTATAATCTCTAGCAAATACATCTTCGAACTCTTTTAATAAGTTCACTATCTCTGTGGTTTTCTCTTCACTCCAGTAGTCACCAATTTTTTCCATTTTTGGTCGATCATCATTTGAGATGTCGAATTCTCTAGTTTTGACTTTAGCATCTAGCCATTCTGGTGCTTTGGCTTCATTGATTGGTCGAATTCCTTCCTTAAACTGTGAGAATGTGGCAGGGAAGTCAGCTACATTCATTCTATCGGTATCATGTTTGTCGATTGTTTCCACTTTAAGGACTGTACAAATAGGTTTGGTCATTTCGACATGGTTTGATTTCCATCTAAATCTTTTTCCCTTCTGTATTTTCATTTTCTAACTATAGTCTTGTCGACTATGGTATTGTCCCGGTTTGTATATTGTTGCGTTTCAATGTCTGTCGGTTATCTTTTAAGGGTTTGTTTTCTGTGGGCTGTATAAAGTGTTTAATCTGTTTTGCTGGTTTGACCAAGTTTTCATTTTGTGGTATAAAGTTAAAATATTTAATGAAATTTTCTCTAAGTTCATGCCATAAGAATGTTTCACCTGTAGCTTCTTCCATTTTGTACCATTTGTTTGGTAAGTAAGAGAGGGTTGATGGGAATAGGTGTGACCATGCTCGTTCATCCTTGTATCCAAGTTTTCTCCATTCTTTTTCACATGTCTTAATATGATCTTCTGGATTCTATCCTTGAGTGAATATAGGTATCTGAGCCTGTTTGGTTAACTTCTTTCCTCCAAACCTTTCAACAAAGTAAGTCGAAGCTGATGTCCAGGTTTGCAATCTTGTATAATGGGTATCCCACCATCGAGCAACTTGGCCTGTAAACGTTTCTACTAGGATTTGAAGTCAGCCATGGTCACCAATATTTTTGGAAACTTGTTTTACATGCATGACTGGTGATTCTCTTTCCTTGTATCTTGGTATTTGTGTAGTATTTACATTGGTAGGTTGTAAAGTAGGGTATTCCCTAATTTTCTTCTCAAAGATTTTTGGGACAATGGACACTATGAAGCACTGCTGGGTGGGATTTTTTTGCACTTTTTGAATAGTCCAACACCCTCTTACTTATGTTTCATATTTCTCAATCCCAAATCATATAATTCTGCATCTCAATTGTAACAGACTGAGTCTTGGTTTCCTAAATGCAGTTCTCCATAGATATTAGGTTTTGTATAATCTGCATTGTTTTGAATCTGGTAGAGTTGTCGGATGTCGACTTCTTCATAGATAGGTTCAGTCCAAGGTTCTCCTTGAGATGGATGAATAGGTACAATGACCTTTTGTCCATTTCCTTTTAATTTGATTCTCTCTTTGTCCAGGGATATCGATGCTTTCATCTTTCTACCCCAAGGTCGACCTACTAACGCTGGGAAGGAACTAGATCCTTCCTTAGGGTCAATGATTTCAAAGTCGACTTTGGTCGAGATTCCTTTTATAGTTGTGTCAATGTTTTTCTAGACTCCAATAGGTTCAATTAGGCCTTGGTCAGCTAGTTTCAGGTATATTCCTGAATCATATAGTCGAGGTTTTCCCATTTGTTCCCAAGTGTCACAAGTCATGATGTTTACTTGTGATCCAAAGTTGAGAACTACTTGTCGGACATGGTATCCTTCAATTTCCAGGTCAACAAGTGGGTTGGCATAACCTTTATATTTTTTATTTAAACTGCAGATATTATTTGTTTGTTTTTTGATATTGATGTGGTTTATTTCATATATCAAATCGATGAAGTGAGATACTGAGTTGTTTTTTTGTACGAGCTGTATTAATTATGTTATTGTGTTATGTCGATTATCGTTAGCTTGTTCCTGTCGTGCAAATTCTTTGAATACATTTGTTGCTTCTTTGTATGTTTTTTTTCTTTAAGTGGATCAGGGTAGATATTTTTCTCTTTTATTTTGTTGATTCTTGGGTTATCACTTCCTATTTTTGTCCCTTTTCTGGTTACAATATGCAAATTTTTTGTGTTTATTACATCATTTTTTTGCACACATGACAAGAGATTAACATTTTTCTTTGTATTTATTTGTTCCAACATGGTAGGGAAATAATCTAGTGAGTGATCCCCTAATCCACAATGAGTACAAAATTTGAGGTTAGTTCTATATTTATATGGACAGTCTGCATACCGATGCCCCTCCTTATAACATGTAAAGCATTGGATGGGTCGACGTTGTCGGTTGTCTCGATTTCCAGAAAATCAACCTCGACCTCCATAGCCTCCACGTTGATTGTCATACCAGCGCTCGTATCTTTGACCTTCATATCTTTGACTGTTCTGATCATTTGGTAAGTTTTTTTTCTCATTATTTTTTGCAACTGCAGTGGTTTGGTAGACTACATGATAATTCTATTGGTTCTTCAGGTTCAAATGGCAGTCAACTGTGTTATGATTTTTAGTTTCATATATTGCACACCAAGATGACTTGCCGTTCTTCATGTTGAATGGGAAATATTTTGTCAAGTGGTCTCCATGCTCCTCGCAAATGTCGCAAAAACATTTCATCTGCACAAATCGAACGTCCTATTGGCTGTATTCCTGTCGACAGTTGTCTTTGGAATGTCCGGCTGTTGAGAACTTTGTGCACTAGATATCCTGATTTTTGAGGTTTAATTCCTTTAAAGACTTATGTACACTCTCAAGCTGTTCTTCTAGTCTGTGATTGGTGGAGTATGCTGGTATGTCCTCATCCATTTCCACTTGGAGAGCTTTTGTAAGCACATCTTCATAAGACTTGAATATTTCCAGACTTATGTGTCAGTGGATTTTCTGAGATAAACCTGCAAGAAACCACTGGATTAATAATTTCTCATATATAACATATTCCAGTTGGCTAAGAAGGTCTTTGCATTGCTTATCATAATCGTGGATAGTTTATCCTTTCTTTTGCGATGTTGTTTTTAATTTTTTTATACCAGATGTTTTGCATCTGGAGTTTTGAAAAATGATAGAAATTGCACTTTGATCTTGGCTTTGGTTGCTCAAGGTTGTCTTTCAGAAAAGGTCATATACCAAGTTAACACCCTTTTCCTCAAGGCATTGGCAAACTGTGCCATCTATATTTCTTCATCTGTAACTTGGTTAGCCTCCCAAGTCGACTCACAGATGAACCAGTTTCATCTGGGGTCCTCATCCCCCTCATATAGAGGAATGTGTGCTAACCTGTGAACCATGTCGAAGTCACTGTCGCTACTTTCAAGAGGTGGCGGTGGTGGAGGTGGGGGTGGGGTTATTGGCTTATTCCTCTCTATGGAACTATGGTCGACAGAACTCTCGTTCCTGTCGTTGTTGATTCTTCTTCGACCAATAGTTGGTTAGTGTCGATTTCTTCTGTCGATGTCCCAATGAAACTATTTGTCTGTAGTTCTGAATGTTCTGTGTCCTCCAAAGCTATATTTGGCAGGGGGGGTGCTCCTTCATGTTTCTGTAAAAGTAAGTGGATACTTCGGTTGGAGGGTACCACTTGAAAGGCAACCCAATTTCCTTCTTCTGGTCCACGGATAATGAGGTGTCTTCCAGTGTATGTCTCATTGTCTAGTCGACTCCATATACCAAAGTCACCAGCTCCTAGTCGGAGGTCCTCTTCAACAATACTTTGTATCCAAGTACATGGATTCAACAGAGATAGAGTTGTTCCTTCATGGGGAGCTCTTACTTGGAGAGATTCTGGCTGCTCTATCCACAATTCTTCCTTCGTAGGGGACACATCTTCTTCCGTGCCTTCTTCTTGTCGGTAATGACCCAACTCTGGTGGATTTATTTTTTGGTCGGTTGCCCTAGTACTCCTTGCTCTATGCAGCGCTAAGGATCTCTCTCTTATTTCTTCCCTCCTTTGTTGTATCTCTTCCCTCTCTATTTTATGAATGTCTGACATACCTTTGTTTGATACTATCTTCTTGATTTCCCTTTTGGTTGACTTTTCATTACTAATGAATGGTATCTGTTGCTAGGTAACTAGAATCCACTCCACTTTATCCTGACATATGACCAACTACCCCCCCATAGCATACCTGACACTTTTAGAAAGCCCGGATAGTTCGGTCTACTTGCTTAGGAGGTATTCCCACTCCCTTTCTGCAATGAATTTTTCCCACCTCCTTTTCTTTTCCACCTAGTTAGGGTTTAATGGTGATCCATGAAGTGATGGACGAGGTTCGACAATATGACCCACTCCCTTCTTGATCAATAATTTAAACAACAAGGTCAGTAAGGAACACATAAATTGCTCACTGAGGTCTGTGTAAAATTTCTCCTTGACAGTTTCCACCGAGGTTCTGTCTTCTACTGCTTGCTCCTCGCAGAAGTCATCGACGATTTTTTTGAACCACTAAGACAAGTTTGTTCTTCCCCCTTGGATCAGTTTGTCTAGAAACTGTTGATCTTTAGTCCCTTGCATATTTTTCATCCAAGAGTTTCTTCAGAAGTTGGGGCACTGATTCTACAAACTTCTGATGTGTTTTTGTAAAGAATCTTTCTTTTGCTTGTGCAGTCATTAATCTATTTATTCGTGCGTAATTCTATAAATAATTTGCAACTTTATGTTCCCACTAGTCCTTAATCTCTTGTTCTGGTATCATCTATTTGCATACATCTCAGACATGTACTACCTGCAATAGAACTAATGTTGTAATCTCACAGATCACATAAGGTTACCAATAATACATACTAAAACATACATACATAACAGAGACAAGAGACAAGAACTAATAGATTGAATAACATATTATATTAGCATGAGAGGGTCCATACAATACAGAGAACTGAACTGAGTTCTCATCTAGCTCAACAGCCTAATATATATGATTACAAAATAGTTACAAAATAACTACCCATCAGTTCGGTGCACTAACACGACCTTAGGTGGCCGACCTAATCTCTAGTTTAGTCGGCCGACCAACTTAGTCAGCTGATCGACTTAGTCCGCTTATTGACTAAGTAGGCTATCATTCAAGTCGACTTATCGACTTGCTCCTCCAACAATACCTAAGAAAGCGCCTCCTGAGGCAACTGATTGTCCTGAGGGAGAATAAGTGACCCATGCAGTTGAAGCTATATTACAAATGTGGTGACTGGTGCCATCAACGAAACCTACGAACCTCTCGAAAGACATCTAAAACAACTAGAAGATGGTATAAAAAACACAAACTGAGGAACTAGTGTACATAAAAATACATACAATAAAATACAAGAAAAAGTGCTAAGCCTAAGCATAGTAATTTTTTAGGTAGAGCCCATTTCTAGGCTCAAGCAGCTTATTCCCATCAAAATCAATTAATTCATATGCGCCCTTCTTTAACACCTTTGACACGACATAAGGCCCCAACCACATACACCTGAACTTTCCTTCCCCCAGGGGTTCTTTGTCTTGGTCCCAGAGCAAAACAAGTTCCCCCTCAGAGAAAATTTGAGGCTTGACCGACTTATCATATTGGCTTTTGACCCTATTTTTGTGATCTTGGTTTGTTGTCAGCATATCTCTACGTTATTCATTAAGATGTTCTAAATGTACTAAATGTTCTTCAAGATCCGTCATATCAGGTAACACATGAATAGCTATTTTCAAGGATGGGATTTCACATTCAACCGAGGTAACGACTTCCATTCCATGAATGATTTGGAAGGGGGAGAAACCCGTAGCAGTTTTTACATTAGTTCGATACGCCCAAAGTGCGGGGTAGAGAATGCTATGCAAGTTAGAACAAGCTGCATTAATAGTACGTTTGAGGATAGTTTTCAAGGTTTTATTAACATCCTCGACTTGGCCATTTGCTTGAGGATAGTACGAATATGAATGTTCTTATTTGAATCCTAGCATAGTGGTTAGTTCCATCATCATGCTATTTTGAAAATGATTGCCATGGTTAGTGAAAATCACCTTTGGTATACCAAATTGTGCTATAATTTGATTGAACACGAAAAAAACTATGGTTTCCCCATAAGCTCTAAAGGTGGGCATTGCCTCTACCCATTTTGTAAAATAGTCCACAGCGACCATGATATATTTGTGCCCCCCAGCCAAGGCTGGTTTACACGTCACGCAATCAATCCCCCACTTCATGAAGGGGCCCACCGAGATAACGGGAAATAATGGAGCAGGATGTGACTGCATCTTTCTGGTGTAAAGTTGACAAGGATGACAGTGCTTCATGGCTTCCACACAATCCTTAAAGATCGTGGGCCAGAAATAACTGACACATAATATATTCTGGGTCGTTGCTAACCCAAATAAATGACCCCCACATGCTCCACTATGGGCATCATTTAGGAAAATATCCGCTTCCGCAGGGGTAAGACATCGACGCAAAACAAAATCTACCCCCCTACGATATAAAGTATCTCCTATGATGAGGTAGTTCTTGGCATGTGGGCGTAGTTTACTTCGTTCTTCCCGCGAGAAAGCTGCAGGATACTTCAAATTCTAGAGATAGATAAGTATATCTCCGTACCAGGGGTCAGAGGTGGAAATCAAGAAGATATGCTCATCTGGGAATGAATCTTCTTCAATGACTACATCTTCTTCTGTTGGAAATTCTTCTATAACCTCAGCAAAAACTAAGGATTTTTTAGATTTAGCAGACTAGAAATCCAAGTCAAACTCTTGGAGAATGACTATCCATTTGTTGAATTTGCCTCTAATAATCCGTAGAGACAAAACATATTGGAACGGATTACCATTTTCCACTACTGTTGTAGTCCTCAGTAAAATGTAGTGATGTAACCTCTGAACAGCATAGACAGCTGCTAAGGCCAACTTCGCGACGTGGGAGTACCTGAGTTTAGGTCCGGCTAAAGCATGGCTAAGATAGTAAATGAAATTCTCTTGGAACTTATCGTCCTCCTGGACCAGGACTACCACTATGGTCGACTCGGATGTGGCCAGATACAATATAAAATCCCTAGAGTAATCTCGTAGACGTAGTAAAGGTGCTGACAACAATGTTTTTTTCAATGCCTCGAATGCAAGTTGTGTAGTTTCATCCCATACAAATGGGGTGTCCTATTTTAATAGGTGCATGAAACCCTTAGTAATATTGGCATAGTTTACAATGAAACATTGAAGAAAATTGGACTTCCCCTGCAAGCTTTGAAGTTGCCTGATAGAATGAGGAGGAGGCAGATTTACAATGGCCTCTACTTTTAAAGAATCCACCTGAATGCCTTTGTTAGAGACAATGAATCCGAGCAGTCTCCCTGACTCAACACAGAACACACACTTGTGGGGATTCAAGCGAATATTATAGTATCTGCATCATTCAAAAATAAGATGCAAGTGATCTGGATGATCGATTCTTTTTTTATAATGTGTAGGTAGATCATCGAGGTAAGGTTCGACAATGGCTTTAATATCATGAAAGGAAAAATTCATTACCCATTGAAAGGTTGCCCCAACATTTTTCAATGCAAAGGGCATTTTTTGGTACACGAAGGTACCCCAAGGACAAATAAAAGCAGCTTTATGTTAGTCTTCCAGTTTAATTTGAATTTGATTATATCTGGAGAAACCATCCATAAATGAGAAGAATTCACTTCCCGCGCAAGCATCAATAATTTGATCTATAAATGGTGTGGGATAGTTGTCCTTAGGAAAGGCTTTGTTCAAATCTCGAAAGTCAGTACAGACGTGTATGTTCCCTTGATTCTTATCAATAGGAATAGGGTTGGATACCGATTTCATCAGAGCTATGGGATAAATAAAACCGGCTTTCAACAGTTTTTCAACTTCAGCCTTTACTGTGGCTGCTTTACGCGGGTTAACAGGTCTTAACTTTTGTCGAACGGGTTTAGCATCAGGGTATGTTTAGATCTCATGCTCGACTATAGATGGATCAATTCCTAGCATCTCCTCATATGACCAGGAAAAAATGTCGTGGAATTCCTTGAACAAGAACGTATAGATTGCAATATCCTCAAGAGAGCAGTTTGGACTGATATATATATTTTCCACAATGTCAAGATTTACAGAGATGTTGATAGGGATGGTAGCAGAAATATTTTCCATGTTCCCCTCAGCAAAAATTCCTTCCCTTGGCAAGGGATTGATGGTTGTATCAACATCATCTACTAGTCTCATATGAAACTCATGATTCTCTATCCTGCTTAGCTCTGGAAGAAAATAGGATCGATGGTGAACATATTCAAAGATCTTATCACGTCCACACATGGCTTCCAAAATGGATTCATCCAAAGGTAAAACCATATCGAAACAGTCTGTAGAATGCAAAGAGTTCTTTTCCCAAGCAGGCAAATAGACTTCTTCCAGTTCCTCTAAGACTGTGAGGGGGACCAGAATGGGATCAATAGTGGTTTGGGTGATAGCTTGGTAAGCCACTTTCACTATCGATAAGAACACTTTAGGTTCGTGATGGGAAGGGAGAACCCAAGGGTCAGTCCTATCAACAACCGTGGCTATGGACTTCCCGACACTAGTAGAACCTATATAGTTAATAAGAGCTGGAAGATCAAATGTGCCCATCAATGATGCATACATTCCAGCCCCTAAGCTCTCTGTAGCAGGTTTAACGTGATCAACCAATGGCTTAGTGGACTCATTAGACTCCATGTAGCCTTTCCGAGTAAAACTGAATTGGTCAACAATAACCAACTTCCCTTCATGTGTAAATAATACCACCTGAAAGGTGACTGATGCAATAGTAGACATGGCATAAGTACAACTTATTCCCAAGAGCAGGTTATAATCCAAAGGTGCATCAATCACCTCTACCTCAATAGACACTGCTTTCCCTGCTAGCTTAATTTCAAAATCCAGTAGGATACCATGTGGACGGAATGACCTTCCATCGAAAGTAGTAAGTAGGATGTTTGATAGAACCAGCTCTGGGGACCCAAGAGCTTTCCAACAAGACAAGGACATAACACATGTAGAAGCACCCTCATCGACAACTGCCCTTCCAATGGTATTTCCACCATGGATGACATCTATCAACAAGGCTACATGGTAAGGTAGGCGAATTTTGACATCTGACAAGTGAAATTTCACCATGAGACTTGATGAGTCCATACTGCCTAAGGCTGCTAAGAGTGCATCCCACTGGGTGGGAAAACTCTGTAATACCACTAAATCTGACATTGCACAAGGTGTCTGGGCTAATTCTTCAACCACGGAGTAGTTTGAAGTAGCCCTAGCATTAGGTTTATGCAAGGTCTTCTTAAAGACACATTTCGGTATCTTGGGCATAGTTTCGGTAGGTTTCTCGATCGTGAGAGGATTAGAAGTTTCACCTATAGAATTACCCTTCTCAGAGGTCTCTTTTTCATAGTTCTTATTCCTGGTCTGTACTAAAGTCAAATATCAAACCATGTTGATATAATTGGGGTCAGGGGCATTTGGAGTGCTCCCTACTACATTTGAAGCTGAAGCTAAATTCTGCTCTTAGGGGAAAGGATCCTTCAGGATATCCAGTTGTTGAGCTTTTAGTAGCTTCTGTGATGGTTCCATAAGGGGACAAAGATGGGTGAGGTGATCCTCATGGCACAAATTACATGGGAATTTCACCTTTTTCTTTTCTTTCTTTCCCCCATCAGTATTCTTTGCGGGTTTCTGCTTGTTTTGATTTCCCTCCCGTTTCTTTCCTCTCTTATTTTTCCCACTGGGATGCTCATCGCCCTTCTGAGAGGTCTGTGCAAAAAAAATTTCATTTTGGGGTGAGGGGGCAGTCTTTGCTACCTTCGCCGTAGAATGTTTGACGGATAGTTTATGGAGCTATTTGGCCAAAGATTCTACAGTGGGAGAATTTATGGACCCAACCACACCATCAACATGGGGTCTATACTTAGGTTTCTCTACATCATGGGTTGGCCTGGATGCCTCAGGGATAATCTCATACAATATCCCAGATAGAGAGTAAATAAAATCTATTTGTTGGGCCCTAAGAATATCTTATTCCTCTTTCATCACTCCTGAAGTAGATACGTCCTTAGATATATATAAGGCAATAGGGATTTAAGGAACCACTCTAATAAGAACTCGGGTGGAATAGTGGCTTTAATAAGGCTCTTCTGCCTCCTCCACTCTTGGATGTGATTCAAGATGTGAGTGGCCTTGTTCTACCGAAAGGTAGATAACAATTCCGTTCCAAAATCATATTAGACCGGAAGCTGGAAGTGGCTAAAGAATGCATTAGCCAAGTCCCAAAAACTACTAAATGCAGCAGAAGGCAACTCAATGTACCATTTTCCTGCAATAATCGTCAAGGTTCTTTGGAATGGCCTCAACCTAATTGAATCTTCATTCAGTGAATTGGAAGAACACCATAAATGATAAGTGGTGGCATGAGCCCCAAGATCTTCACCAACTTTTCCTTCAAATTTTAGGATGTCTGATAGCCATTTGGTGGGTACAAGTGGCCAGGAGGGATCATGCCTCACCAGGTCATTCATCAATTTAGAAAAATCTGGCAAGTTTAATGTTTCCAAGAATGAAAACTTATGTCTAACCGAAGCACTAAAAGTACCAAAATGGGGATTAGAGGGACTTTCCCCCAAATTCCCATATGTGAAGGTGGGGTTTCCCCCTGCCACCGGTTGCGAAGTGGATGGGTTACTTTGGAATGAATTCCATCTGTAAGACATAGGATTGTTGGTGTGAGGTGCACTATAAGAGGTTCTAGCTACCCCATTCGAAACTAGGGTTTAGAATACAGGAGCAGGTATCCCTCTGCTAAACAACGAAAAGGGAGAGCTCGTGAATGGGGCCGAAACTGGAGTTTGAAAACCTTGAATGTAAGGGTTAGTGTTTCCAAACTGCACCCCTACATAAGAGGGTGATGAGCCTACATATGGAGTGGATGGGGGAATGTACCCCCCATTCCAAGGAAATCCTTGGACAAAAGTTGAGGATACAATCAGACCACTCTGGGTAGTGTGTGCGAAGGAGGGAGGAACGGTAGGTATACTAGGAATCCTAGTAACCATACCACCAGAAGCACCTGCTAGGCTTGTGGGAACCGACGGTTGAACGACTCGACTCGCTGGAGTTAAGGGCATAGTAGGTATGCTTGATCCGGGGGCACTTACCGAGGGAGGTAGCACCCCTTCAACCGCAGTGGCTGAGGTGGAAACAAAAGAGCTTTCTCCTACAGTAGACATTATCCTGCCCACAGGGAAACCAATCATGGGTGGATCAAAAGGATGAACCTGGACGATCAAAGGATCATTTAAGTCAGTTAAGGGTGTATTAAAATTCCTTGCAAACTTGTCATCCTGCAAGTCTTCTATCTCAACTTTATTTAAATAAAAAAGGTTTTCCCTAAGTTCTTGTTCACCCGGAAGTTCACTGACTCCTATCGGTTCAAAAGAACCGTCTGTTTCCAATCTCTGCCTTTGAGGTGGAGGTGGAGGTTCCAATGTGATGAGAGGAGGAAGGTTTTTCAACCTTCATGACGTTCTAATAGGTTGGTCCTCCATAGTTGTAAATTTAAATATTCAAACCCTAAGGTCGGCTAAACACAGACAAACCACAGAGAAATTCCTAAAGTCTCAACAGTCAACAAGGGAGAAAGATATACTTTCCCGAAGAAAGCTGAAAGACAGTTTCTTGGCGTCCTTGAAGAGATTCTTAGGCACAAGCGGAGGAATCAGCCACCACCCTCCTACACTTTCAACAAGGTTTACCTTCCAAGCCCATCCAAGGTGAACTAGAAATAGCCTTCCGGTTTACCTATATATGAACCCTAGATGTCAAGAGACTAGAGGCTATCGTAACTATACCAACAGTCTAGGGGGACAGTTGCAATCCTGATTTGTATGCATGGGCATGGTAGCTGAGCCTAAAACTCTGTCTAGGAAAGAATCCCTAGATGCATAAAAACCTTGGTTTCTGTTTCGACAAGGAATCAGAGGGTTATCTCCTCAGTCCAATGCCTCCATGCAGCCTCACGCTTGACTCCTGTTTGAGAGGAGCTTCCCAAATACTATCGATAAAGAGAATGATTTACCTATCGATTGGCCCACTATGTCTGAATTTAAATACTTATGTGGATTTTACACTTCCTATCCCACAAGTCTAGCCTAAGCTAGTAGGTGTATGGCCCTAAAAAAAAAATTACTAATAAATTTTAATTATTGCATTCATTTTAAGGGCTATGTTTTACTCAGAAGGCAAGTGGAGTGAAAGACTATGATGTTTTTGACTCGATAAGAAATGTAAAAAACAATAGGTGTATACTTCCAAAGCAAATTATCACTACTTAAAAAACAAGATTTTTTTTTTTTTTGTAAATGTAAATTGATGAAAATGCAATGATAAAGAGAATACCAAGACTAAATTTTTGTAACTTTTGAGATTATATTTAAAAACTAAAAAAAAAACTACTGTATGCAAATGAAATGCAAAAGTTTTTTATGTTTTCTTTTCACTTTTCAAATTGCTCAAAGACTACTATGCACCTAAATGCACAATACTTGAGTATGCTTGAATAAACTAACTGTATAAAGCAAGCAAAGTGAAGTAAAATAGATTAATGAAACCAAAGATATACCATCTAAGGAAGACTTGGAACCCTAGCTTGGGCAAACACAATGAATGGAAATCACTGATATCAAACAAAGGAAAGTGGCAAACCAATACTATTTGGAAATAGAATGCGATATACAGTGTCTAGAACCCTGATCACTGATTCAGACAACCAGCACTTGAAGCTATAACCCAACAAGAAAATAAAATTCAAGTTGCTAACAGAAAGACAATCTAAATAATAAGAACTCAAGAGCTTTACAAGAAAGCACAAGGTGTGGCTAACAAGGTCAACAAACTCACAGTACAATGCTCATAAAGAAGGCCAATTGTAAGGTTTTCCATTGCACCAAAAACTGCATATGTTGGTGAACATTTGAAACCCAGCACAAGGCCCTATCACCAGGAGTGATGGTTAAACCACTTGTTTTATATTCCCAGAGGTGTGGCGGTTATACCATGTGGAGGTACCCGATACTCGAACGCCTCTCCTTCGGCGTAGCTCGGGGGAATTGAACCTGAGACCTCTGCTCTGATACCATAAGAGGCAGATTCTGAAGAGGAATCTAGGATGATGTGGTGCTTCTTCATTACTACTTCCAAGGATTCCATCTTCTTAAAACATTTAGATTCATCATGATTATCTTTCCCACAAAAATTGCAATGACGCTCAGTCTTCTTTCCTTTTTGCTTGGATCCTTTGTCATTTTTTAAAGGAGGAGCTGACTGAGAGGGTTTGGGAGCCTTGTTGTTTTGCTTATTATTGTGAAAATTTTGTTTCTTGGGAGGCTTGGACTTTTCTTTCTATTGGGACAATAAGGCTTTCCTAGATGTATCTACATTGTTAATTATTCCAAGATGAATGAGCTTATCTTGCTCTCTAATTAAGGAATCACAAAAGGATTCAAGGCTAGGCTCTTGATAGCTAGCTGCAGTCAAGGTTTCTTTCATGGAGTAGAATGTAGATACAAAAATAGAATATGCAGGTCCAAGTTTGGAAAGAATATGATAAATACATTGTTTGTCTTATTTCTTAATCTTGCATTTTGCACATAAGAGTCTAAGAGCTTTATACTTAGATAAATAGTTTTGAATGCATGAAAAATCATTTGGATTCAAGGAAAGCAACTCATTCTTAAGTTGATGACCCCAAATTTCATTGTGTTTACCAAACATAGATTCCAACTTTTCCCAAGCTTTATCAGGTTCATCAATGCCATATATGTGGAATCGCAAATCAGTAGAGATTGACATCCCAATCAATCCACGAGCTTCATCACATCTATTTGTCAATTTAATTTTCTTATCATCATCAATGGGTTCTGTTTGTTTCCCTAAGGTTATCCTGAAAAGTCCCCTACTTCGTAGAACATCCTCCATACGAGATTTCCATGAGAAATAGTTAGAACTTGTAACTATAATATCACAAGGGGAGGACATACTATAAAATAATGGTTGAAAGAATAGAAACTAACTGTCTAGATGCAAAGAGCTCAAAAAAATATATGGTTTAAAAAAAACGACACTTAAAATAGATTCTGGATGATGAAGTTATGCTTGATCAAAGAAAATGTTGAAGATGTCCCCAATAGTGATGTGGTAGATATTAACTTGACCAACTAAAAAAAAGAAGCCCCCTATTCCCAAAATCAACCTTTGACATTCACTTTTACAATAAAGTTGCTTTCAAGCGAATCACTTTTGTAGAATAAGTGATGTTCACTTTTACAATAATGTGACTTTTAAATAGTGCGGCAATAAATTAAAAGACTTAAGTGACTCACTTTTATTTTATTTTATTTATGTGAGATGCACTTTTATAATAAAGTAACTTGAAAATAGAAATTGCATGCACTAAAAAGTAGCTTGATATGACTTGAACTCAAGACTTATCAAGGTGTAAAGCAACTTTGGACCAAGTGAGCTAAGTTTAAAAGGTACGTAAAACTATGGAAAGAGGAAGGGGGCTTCTTTTTTTACTCTTCTCTCTCGTTTTCCGTGCTTGCTTTCTTTTTCTGCAAATCACAAATAAAAAAGAAAAACAAAGACAAAAAAACTTTTTCCACACAATGGGGTTAGATATTGGTTAGCTTACCCAGAAAGTCTACGTTTTCAAGTTTTCTCGCTGTTTCTGATTTGTTGTGATCGCACAAGGTGCACGGCAAAGAGCATACGTAGCTGAGAAGATAAGAAAAAAAACTTTCCCTTACTATTTCTGATTCGCCGCAATCACGCAAGTTGCATGGCAAAGAGCATATGCAGTTAGGGAAAACAACAGTCCAAGACTAAAACAAAAAAGATCTAATAATAAACTGATAAAATATGAGAGATTTAAAAAAAAACAAATCCATCACTGTAACATTATACTTTCAAATTTGCCGAAATAGGTGTTTATGGAGCAAACAAAAATGGTTTTCGGTGAAACAAAAACTATTTACCAATGGAAAAGGCACTCCGGACACAATGGAACAGCTCCCATAGGACACAAATGCATAGAAAATCCAAAACCAGAAACCCTTTCAAAGTTTCGACAACACCGGCTCCAGATCTTGATCAAAACCGAAAGTGGCTCTTCATAAAAGCTATGATACCATGTTAGGGTACATAGGATACTCCCAAAGGACTGAACACCAAGAACAACCCCTTCACACAAACATATCATAGATCAATACACCAATGTTTGTCACATGGTTAAAACCCTCGAGAGGGAAACAGTCCATGACCCCAGCTAAATAGCTACTTGGAGCAATTTATTATGCAAAAGAAAGAAAGTTACATGAGCTTCTCATAATCAATCAACTAGCCAAGGACCCTCTATGTTATTTAAATAGAGATCATAGACCAATCAGGTGTTAAGCCACGGATCAATGGTAGGTATGATCTAAGAGAAGTTGAACTGTCAGAGCACTCTATGTCTAGAACATATCGTGACCGTCAGATTAGAATATTTACAAATGCATACTAATGCATACTAAAGAAACACACTTTTACCTAATGGATATATTACACAAGTTGATATTAACTAACTCCTAAGTGTCTAAATATCCTAACATAGAGCGTGGATCGAACACGAGGAAATTTACATGGAGCAACCTCCTGGATATGTTCAGAATAACTCTAGCCTTCTCTGTCTCCTTCATAAATCCTTATATGGCCTTAAGCAAGCTTCTAGAGCTTGGTATGCCAAAATGGATAGCTTTCTCCTTGACACTGGTTTTTCTAGATGCCATTCTTACCCCAATGTCTATACCAAGAAAGTAGGAAACCATCTCATCATACTTGTTCTTTATGTTGATGATCTTATCCTTACTGGTAGTGACCCTAACCTTATAACCCATGTGAAATCCAGTCTTAAGAAAAATTTTGAAATGTCAGACATAGGACATTTGCATTATTTTCTTGGTCTCCAAGTCTTGCAAACCAAAGAAGGAATATTTCTTTCCCAGTCTAAGTATTCTTGTGACCTTCTTCGTCGCTTCCACATGGAAGATTGTAAACCAGCCCCTTCTCCCTTCCAGTCTGGAGTCAAACTTTCTACCACTTGTACTTCCCCTGAATTAGATGCCACCTTGTATCGTCAACTTGTTGGTAGTGTTTTATACTTGACTCATTCCCATCCTGACCTTTCCTTTGCCGTTGGTCGTGTTTCCCGTTATATGCAAACTCCTCATGAAAGTCACTGGAAAGCAACAAAAAGAATACTTCGATATATTCGAGGTACAATTCAGTTTGGGATTCATTATAGTACAGGGGGGAAACCTTTGTTGGTTGGTTTCATTGATTCAGATTGGGCCAGCGATCTTGATGATCGGAAGTCTACTGTAGGTTATGTTTTCAGTCTAGGATCTGGACCTATCACTTGGGCTTGTAAGAAACACCAAGCTCTTGCTCTTTCTTCAACAGAAGTAGAATATCAAGCTGCAGTTAATGCTAGTCAGGAAGTTTTATGGCTTCGACAGATCCTTTTAGAGTTTGGATTCGAGCAGCAGCATCCTACTCCACTTTGGTGTGACAATCAAAGTTCCATCAAGCTTTCCAAATATCCATTTCTACATCAGCGTAGCAAACACATCGAGCTACACATGCACTTCATTAGAAATCGTGTTCATGATCGTGTTATTGAAGTGCTCTATTGTCCTACAGATGATCAAGTTGCAGACATATTCACCAAGTCTCTTACAGAAGCGAAGTTTTCCAAACTTCGGTCTATGTTAGGAGTTCAGGAATGTGTCCTTAAGGGGGGATAGGATCTAATGCCTCCTTCCTTCTCCTAATAGTGTCACTTTTGTAAATCCTTCAATCCTATCCCAAGTTGTTCTTAAGGGGGGATGTTAGGATATTTAGACACTTAGGAGTTAGTTAAGATCAACTTATGTAATATATCCGTTAGGTAAAAGTGTGTTTATTTAGTATGCATTAGTATGCATTTGTAAATATTCTAATCCGACGGTCATGATATGTTCTAGACATAGAGTGATCATGATATGTTCTAGACATAGATTGATCCGACGGTTCAACTTCTCTTTGATCATACCTACCATTGATTCATGGCTTAACACCCGATTGGTCTATGATCTCTATTTAAAGAGCATAGAGGGTCCTTGGCTAGTTGATCGATTATGAGAAGCTCATGTAACTTTCTTTCTTTTGCATAATAAATTGCTCCAAGTAGCTATTTGGCTAGGTACATGGACTATTTCCCTCTCGAGGGTTTTAACTACGTGACAAACATTGGTGTATTGATATATGATTTGTTTGTGTGAAGCAGTTGTTCTTGGTGTTCGGTCCTTTGGGAGTACCCTGTGTACCCTAACACCAATCAGCAAACAAAATTTATAGAAGGACAGTGACAAGCAAACCATAACCCAAAAATTTTATTGCTCACGCTTTTATGTGACTATGTACAAGGGTAACTCGTGTACTGTACGTGACTATATGCTATAGAGAAACCCATGTACTCAGACCTCTATATGCGACTGTGTGCAAGAGAAACCCATGTACACAGACCTCTGTACGCAACTGTGTGCAAGAGAAACTCGCGTAGAGGTATAAAATTTTCAAATAAAAATAAAAATTTTAAAGGTCTTCAAACACCACTCTAAGCATGAACCAAGACAAGACACCACACACTGAATCAAGGCAAAGACTGGGAAACGGTCAACAGAAATAACCCACAGCAGTCTAGGCTCCCCAGCGGAGTCGCCAGTTCTGTTGTTTAGGAATAAACACCCTTGTAACCTAGGGTCTGGGGTTACCAAATTACTTCTAAAACTTGCAGACAATCAGCTTTAAAGTACAGAAAGGAAATAGGAAGAAATGTTGGACTCACCCCATTACCGAC
Source organism: Pseudotsuga menziesii (assembly GCA_001517045.1). NCBI lineage: Eukaryota > Viridiplantae > Streptophyta > Pinopsida > Pinales > Pinaceae > Pseudotsuga > Pseudotsuga menziesii. Next base: position 115,761 of record LPNX011037489.1, on the reverse strand, counting down.
GGTCTATCTAAGATTTGTCTTCTCTCGCTTTGCTTCTCTTCAAAGCTTTCAGGGATGCACCTCTTTTACCTACAAAGGGAAAATTATCCAAGTACAATATTATACATGTATATATCAAAGGTTAGATAAACAACATATATAGCTCTTAATCAAATATATTCATCAACCATGATACATAAAAGAGACTCAACACAAATTTGGAAGAAGAATTCTCTTTATTAACAATCAGTGAATGAGACAAGTGTATAGCCCAACACCTAAGACAAGGACTCCTCTGCAACCAAAGGAATCTGAGTTCTGCTACTCCAAAGACTTCTAAAGATATACCACCAACATAACTTTTCTCTCCAAATATCATTCCTTAATGCCCTCCCCAAGGCCTCTATTTATACTTTGGGAAATAGAGTAGTTTCGAAGGTTGAGGAGGTTGAGACAGTTGAGATGGTTAATGATTAGGGATCAAGTAATCTCCATTAATCGTGTTTATTATTTTTAATGTCGAATGGATTTGTATGTGACTATTGATACTAGCAACCCGTGTATGACACACGAGTTGCTTTAAGGGAAACCAGCGTATAGATCTGTACGCAGGTTGCAATGGGAATAGTCGCATACAATACATGGGTTGTCAACAAACATAGTCATGTATGTACGCAAGTTTCAATGAAGATAGTCTCATATGGAAATCAACACATAGAAATATAAAATGGCAAGCTGGTTGGAGAGTAAATGCATCTCATGGCATGCCCATCTATAGTGTTTAGGCAAACTGCAATCCTATAGTGTCCTTTTGTGTACCAACATATGCAATGTCGACACTCGGATGAAGAAGTGCCATTTGGGTTGATAACAAATCAATTACTCCCGAGTTGAAAAATAGGCCTACACAATATATAAATCAGTAAAATGTTACACGCCTTATAATTTGAAGTCAAGGACTAAGGTGATTGTCCCTTATGCGGAAAATCGCAATGTCCTCATCCAAAAGAAGTTGGGAGAAAAGAGAGCTCATTGGATGACCGCCCTTCAAGAATATGATCTGGATATTAAGCCTATGAATATTGTTAGAGGACAAGGTTTGTGTCAGTGCACCACCCATTCAAACGACCCTGAAAAATCAGCAAGCTGATTGGGAACATGAAGAAGCTACTCCTACAGGTTTTGTTAATGCACTTGAAACTGCGGCATCTGAATGGTATAATCACATCATATTCTTTCTTCATAATGGGTTTTCTCCTGAAACCCTAGATCCCAAAAAGTGTAGAGCATTAAGGATGAAATCAGCCCCTTATGAACTTATTAATGATGTTCTATTTAGAAAGAATTATGATGGAGTGTTTTTCAGATTCCTGGAAAAAGATCAGACTGATGATTTCTTGTTTCAATTTCATGCAGGACCTACAAGTGGACACTTCTCAGGTGATACCACAGCTCACAAAATTATTAGGGCAGGATACTATTGGCCTACCCTGTTCAAAGATGCCCATTCATTTGTTAGAAAATGTGACCTTTTCCAGAAGTGCACTGGCAAAGTTAAGAAACCTGCTTACCCCTTGCGGCCAGTAGCAGTCCAATTCCCATTTCAATAGTGGGGATTGGATTTCATCGAACCCATCAAACCCATATCCTCATTACAACACAAATACATTTTAAAAGCCACTAACTATTTCACGAGGTGGGTAGAAGCAGTCCCTTTAAGACTGTGTAACACAAGCCAAGTAATTTCCTTCCTAGAAAATCAGATAATCACCAAGTTTGGCACCCCTGAGTATCTTGTTTTTTCTAATGCCTCATATTTACAATCCATTGACTTGAGCAGCTATGCCCTTGAAAAGGGGATAAAGCTTAAGCTTTGTGCTAATTACTATCCTAGGGAAATGGGCTTGTGGAATCCTCAAACAAAAAATTGATAAGAATCCTTAAGAAGATAGTGGCTTCACATCATAAAGAACGGCACACCCAAATTTACTATGCTCTTTGGGCACATTGAATCACCCCAAAGGAATCCCTTGGTAACTCCCCTTATTGCCTTGTTTATGGGAACGAAGCTGTCCTACCAACTAATCTCACCATTCCTTCATTGCAATTGGCCCAATCCATCCAAGAGAGTGACTCTTCCCCATTACAGCAGAGGATTAATTCTCTTCTCAAGTTAGAAGAGGATAGAGACAAAGATAAGAATAAATTCTACCAACATCAACAGTTGGTAAAGAAATGGTTTGACGAGAGGTCTTCATCAGAAAGAGACTTCTCAGTGGGAGATTTAGTGTTGAGATGGGACAAAGAACACAAGGATAACAAAGAGTACACCAAGTTTCATTGACTTTTGCTAGGACCATTCATTGTTACAGAAAATATTGGTGCTAGTACGGTTCGACTACAAACACTAGAAGGGGTTATTGACACCTTCCCAGTGAATGTTTTTCTGCTCAAGAAGTACTTTGTTTGAAAAGGTTGATTCAACCCTGTATATAGGTTTGGTGTGTTATTTTCCTTTTATTTTCTGAACGTTTTCTTGATTTTGGTAGCTTTTGGTAATATTTGCACCCTTGGTAATAATGAGCAATCTATTTTCTCAATATTCAATACTCTCAACTAAAGCAAACCTATCAGTCTCTATCTTTTTCTAACTCATATCAAGATTTGTTATATTTGAATGATAATGATATTTATAACATTTTTATTGATGCCCTCTCATCCAAGTTAATACGTTCTACATGCTTTACTCTGATGATGATAGTTGTGGAAAAAAAGGTGCATCCTATCTGAGGTCTCATTAGGGCATTCTGGCATATCTTCATAGCCTGGTCAGTCTTTCTCTTTGGGTTTCAATAATGGCCATATATCTTATCATGTGGATTACAAGATGAGGGGTCTCATCACGAGCCATCTCATTAGGTTCATAGGTGCTCAGTGGAATGACATATTTTCCATTTAATATGGGGAGATGGATTCCAGTTATCTGGAAGATGGGAGATCCTATCATAGGTCGGATTATTCACGATTTGTAGAGCATCAGTTAGTAATGCTGCCTACACATGGACACCAAGCCATGGAAGTGTCTTGTAATTCATGTTTAATAATAAACCCCAGTCTACCCCCAAACAAGAAAGCATTCTACATCAGGAAGAGGGGGTCCTATCTAAGACCAGCCTCACTATGATCATGGGCTTGATGTTGGAGTGAAACTATCACCAAATGGTTCCCAAGACATGGTAGTTTCTTTCGGCCATATAGCTGGTAGAAAAGAGGTCTCCTTACCAAGTCGGCTTGCTCAGTTTCTAGGTTATGTTTGTGAATGGCACTGATCACCACAACATGGGGTAGTGGTCCTGTGTCAATGCAATCTTGCATTTAAAAACAAAAAAAACAAAAAAAATGATGGTTTAAGAGGCCCTGTGTGAAAAATACAAAGTGGTAAAGGTATGACCTTAGCTTCAACATTAAACTACATGCCTATGTTAGCATGAGTTTAGATGACCCTATCCTCCAATGAAATTTGAATAAGAGTTTCACCATTTTTAAATGACCATGGATGGGAATGCATCAATAATTTTAACAGTTCCTAGTTGGTTACATTCTTATAATAACATTTCTTGAGAGTTAATCATTTTCCCACTGACAGGTTTGATTGGAAAATATTATTGTGTTGCAGAGATAATTGGTTCTTCCAGCCAGTCGTCATTTGTTGTAGGTACAACAGATCCCATGCCATTTTGACACGGGAGCCCAATTATACATACGAATATTACTTCGTAAGATTCTTGATAATCTTAAGGGGTTTCATTAATATTTTTATTTGACTCTTGGGATTCCTTAACTTAACCAAATTTCCAAAAATCCATGTTTGATTTCTTTGTTTTAAATGCAGAAAGATTGGGTTTTTTTTATATTGTTTTAACATCTTGCATCTCACAACCCGCAAGTTGGGGAATGTAGGAAACCTTTTATTTTGATATTTTGTTTTTCAAACCCGCATCCTGCATCCCGCAAATGCGGGATGTGAGAGAATTTTCATATGTGTTTACTTTAGTCAACCCGCATCCCGCATCTTGCAAATTGCGGAATGCGGGTTGCGGGGTTATCATTTGTTTGCATTTTGGTTTGCGTATTTCCGCATCCCGCATCCCGCAAGATGGGGAATGTGGAGTGCGGTGCCGATTGAATAGTATTTTCACTATTTTGCTTTTCCGCAATCTGCATCCCACAAGTTGCGGGATGTGGGTTGCAAAATGATTAATAAACTTGTGATTTCATTTTTGATCCCGCATCCTACAAAATTGATCTTGATCGTTCTTTTTATCCTCATTTGACGGTCTATATTATTTCCTGGGAATTATAAATAAGATAGCTTTGTTTACAATTTTCACTATTTTTTCTACTGTAATTTGTTTTGCTTTGTGATTTTTACCTCCAGAATTCACCAGGTGGTTCCGACAGTGATTACTATAGTTTTAGGTTGGTTTCCAAGTTGCTTTCTCATAATTTGAATTGTCTACTATGCTTACTGTATAATTCAGTTTTAATTTATGGTATAAGTATTCAAAATGACACATGGCAACATCCAAAACCCTCATATTTACAAGGAGTAAAAACCTTCAGAAGGACATGTTTTCCAAAGAACTGAACTTCGGTGTCTTTTCTAATACTAGTAGCTGTGTGGCTGAAACTTATCATTTAGACTGGTCTCGAGTTTACTCTATCTTTGATAACAATGACCTCTCAGATTTCTAGGGTGACCAAATTTTTTATGAGAGAATTAGATATTCTGGCCTAGATATGATTGCGGCAAGGCCGACCATCATACCTTATAATGATGTCGTTAGGTGGATTATAGACCATGCCAATGTGAAAGATTGTTCTTTCAATACTAGTACCGGGTCTTAGCTAGACAATTTCCACTCTGAAACCTTTGTCAAGATTTATGCTCTTAAACCTTATACCTAGCTCCTATATGTATACTTTGTTAGAGTTGCTAAATCCAAATTCAATTTCGACCAAATGATTAAATCATGGATGACTGAACCACGCAAGGTTTCCAAGAGGAAAGATGAATTATACCCCATTTAATGGTTTAAAGAGCATTACTCCCTACTTGCAGTGATGTGTGCAGGATTTATGGTCTTCCAAACCGTTCTTTGTTTAAAGAGGAATGGGCTCCCATCGCTCATCATATTATAACTACAGGTGAATCTTTCCCTTGGGACTCAATTCTGTCATTGGAACTTAAAAGCGCTATACAAGATTTCCAGAAAGCCACTGCTAAGGAAAAGCCCAATTTTTGTCTTGCCGCCTTCATTATGGACATCTTCTGTGACGATTTCCGTTACCCTAATTTGGGATGGAGTTGGGAATTATCGGCCCTTCCTGTACATATCTATCATTCTGAGCTCTGGGATAGCAACTATGTGGCTAGGTTCTATGATATATGTGAAAATTTCCTTGGTAGGGTGTAATTTTTTATTTTCAACAAAGAAGCACTTGCGTTCTCACCAGAAGCGAAATCTCTCATAGCCACTATGGGGGACTGGTATGTTGGTGAATCATTCACATATATCAGGTTTTATGGAAGCAATGCATCTCACATGTTTCCTAAGGTCGTATCAAATAGGTTGGTCCTAGAAGAGCTCTCATTTCAAATAGTTACAAAGGGGATCTACAAGAAATGTGCTGCACCAAAGAGAAAAATTTTCCCGAGGTTTCCTATTACCCTTGGATCCTTGAGCGTACCCACTTCTACTTGGGCATCGGACTTGAGTGACCACATCATGTCACTTAATCTTGGTTTTGTAAGCAAAAGGCAGCACAATCCCAAAGGGATTGTCGATTTACACCTGAAGCAGAATCATTTCAAAATAGGTTATGTTCATGAGGAAACTCCGGATGATTTCATTTATCATGGAGTAGATACATTTTCTAAAGTCCTGGAAAGGCATGCGAGAAAAGAAGAGAAAATTCATATCCTGCACTATCAGAAGGAGATCAGGGACAGGGTAAAACATTTCAAGTTTATGGATTTGGACATCCTGGAAAGGATGACAAAAGACAAAGAAGAAAGAGAAGCTTGAGCTACAACAAAAGAGGCTCTGGCATCCAAAACTGCATCAGTGGGAACCAGCTCAGACTTGGATAAAGGTAAAGCTCCCATGGGAGAAATTCCCTAGACATCTGTGGAACAACAATTTAAGGATTATTTGCAGACTTCAGAGTAGATAAAGCAGAAGATGAACAGAATGAACTCAGCATTAGATACTCAAGAAGTTGCAACCTCTGAGTCACCTGAAATTGCCCAGGTAACCACTGCGATTGAGAAGAATCCACCTGAACAAACTTAGGTTGAGGACAAACCTTCAGAGAAGATAAATATCTCCATCCCTGTTCCTACTATTGACCTAACTCATTTAGAGGAAGAGGACGACATAATTTCTCTTGTTCCTGTTACTGTTGAGACTGGTAATTATTTCCCAAATCTCACCAATGGTAGCAATGGTAAACCTTCATCCTCTCTTCCTCAATCTCAACCTTTATGTCAGTCTTCTCCCTCTTCTTCCGCAATACTTATTTCATCAATAATGGATTTATCATCATTTTCTAAGGGTTATGTTGTAACACTGTTTATGACCGAGCTCTATCGAAATGCCACCTTCCTACTCGAATTAGTCACACATGTTCCTATGGTTAAACCTATTCCCTCAGCTATTGTGACTCCAGTTTTCAAAATCCCTTTGGATATTCCTTCAATTAGCTCAGTTTCATCCCCTATTTCTGAGAAAATTTCAATAGTGTCACCATCATCATTTGTTAAGGCTACTACTGTGACAATTCCTTCTGTGGAAGCTTCTGTTCATGACATTTCTTCAGCCCCTGAAGTAACTCTTTCTTAGAATGTTACCTCCTCCCTTGCCACCTCTCATATCACTATGGTTATACCTTCTAAAACCACAACTCAAAATTCATCTTTGATATCCATAGGCCTTAGCATACCTCCTATTGATGAGGTCAGAGATGAGTTCAACGAATATTTTGTGGTATCTTTTGGTGAATATCGATATAGTAAAGCTAAGAAATTAGTAGTAAGACGGGGCAAGAAGAGGGGCAGAGATAAGAATGATATGGATATGTCAATGGTGAATGAAGTTTTATGGACACAGCAATCAAGTGATCCACAAGCCTATGCTACAGATGCACCTTCTTTTCTAGAAGCATTCATAGGTGCCAATATGGATGTTGTCAACTCTTTAAATAGAGAGTTTGATAAACAAAATGAAGAAATTGTCAGTTTGAAAGAAGCACTAGAGCAGCTCTAGAAACAACATGAGGACAAGCAAGATGAGCTTCAACTCAGGAATGTTACTCTGAGTGTAGAGTTGCAGAGAGAAAAGAATGATAATTCCACGCTGGTTCAGAAAGTTACATTATTAGAAAGACAAAATGAAGATGCAACTGCAAATGCAGCTTCATCTTCATTTTCTAAATTTTCCCAAGAAGAGTTTAAGGAGCTTGCTATCAGAAATGACATGGAACACTTTGATTTGGTATGTGATTTATTTAGAAATCTAGATGATATATTTGAGACTCACACAATGATTGACAAGATGTCTGTTGTTCTAGAGGACCTAATTGAGAAAAGACAACAACCATTTAAAGCTTATGATGAGGTCACATATTGGTAGAGGTACATGAAGGAGAGGCCAGATAATATCATTCTTCTCACTACTTTTCAGTTTAAAGAGCCAGAACTATTCTGAGAGCTTGGGAAGAATTGGATGATACAATGGCTGAAACCATAAAGAAATCTTAGGATATCTGCAGCAAAAGATGGTATGCAGTTGATAATATCATGACTGAATTATCCTTTCCTACCATGGTGCTTATTGAGAAGGCATGTCCACGTAAACTGATGATGAAGAAAGTAGAGCAATGAAGGGATGACGAGGAGGAGAAGATAAAGCAACTTAACCACATCAACATACATGGCGTGGAGCAGTTAATCAAACAACCATTTGCAGTACAAAGAAAGATCCATGTCTACATCCGAGTTTGGAATAAGTTGGCTAAGAATGAGGTTGAAGATTATAACTGTAATGCTCAATTAGGTATAGAATCATCCACTTATCCTGATATCAAGGAAATGCTATGAATTTAGAGGGTCTGGAAATATTTCCTATGATATTAGACTTGCTTAGGTTCTAGATCTCCTTTAGGGGGAATTCTATTGTTTGTAATAATTATTTAGGTGAATGATCTCTGATGTATCAAGGGATCTTGAACTTTTGACTTTTGGAAGGGAGACTGATACAAGGGATCGAACAACACTTGATTTTTTGCCAAGGTCTTTTATGTAACTTGTTACAAAGAATTCTAAATAAAAGACAGTGTTGTAGTTCTTATCTCTTGTACTTGATCTATCAAATTTCTTTGACATGGTTTTAGTCTTCTTATTCCAAATGATCATATAGTATTGTGATTCATTTTAAATTGGTTAATGTGTTTATTTAACTCTAATTTATCTATGATAATTATTAATGCATTGATAAAATTTCATGAAATTTATTTTATGAACTGTCTTTATCTATTTCTACAAATGTTTCAGCAGTAAGAGTTGTATAGCTTATAAGTTGGTTTTTCAACCAACTTGAGCACCTACAGGTTATCATGAATGGTTTAATCCTGATGTACTATTATTTAATTTTTATTAAACAATTGTAATCTCAATAAGTACAGTTTCATCTTATTTACATTTCTGTCAATATGATGAATTGCATGTTCTTCACACAGCTTAAGACAACCTGTTATTCATTCAACGCCTTTTCAAAGTAGTTTAGATTTAGATTAGGTTGTTCTTCCTATTTAGGTTTTAGTTTTTCCTTTTCTTTTCATAACTCTTTGTTTTCCATTCTAGAAAAAATATCCCCTTGTGGATCAAATCCATCCATAAGCCATCAGAGGATACAAAACTATTTGTGGGAGATTACCATCCCAAACAGCTCGAGGATAGAACAATACCTGCGTGGGATTATTTGAAGCCTTTGGTTGGGTTTTCTTCTAGTGTTGCAAGCCTTAAACACCATAAGCATCCACATACACAGTTGGGGATTCAATATGCCCTCATGCGCAGTGCACATACTATGCAGTCAGCGATCATAATGTTGAAATTTTCCCTCTGTTGATTGCAAAATGGGAGGAAAGACAAATTCCTCAGTTACAGAATGCGCAGAATCAGAATAAGCCTGCATTCCAAGTACAAAACCAACCAATAATGCAGAACCAGGTCCCACCACAAACTCAGAATCAAAACCCGCCTCAGACACAAAACCAACCGATGAATCAACCATTGAATCAAACCCTCCTTTGAACTAGGGATCGACAGTTTCCATTATTCAGGTCGAACCGTGGATGAAGGATGTTGACGTTGGGATTGTCACTCGCACTGGTGCGACAACTGGAGATGATGGGCCACAACTACAATTTCAGCTCGCTGGTAAGAAGAAGGTCGCATTTGATATTGCGATAGAGAAAGATACCTACTTTGACGCAAAGAACGAAATCGAGAGAATTTTGGGTATGTTACCAATTGTTGATATGCCATTTGCTTTCGATCCATTTGTACAGGTAGGACCATCTCAACAGTATGATACCCTGCACAAGTTCTTTGAGAGTTTTCTATCACTGGTGAGGGACTCAGATGCCCTTGTCAAGCTTGATACATTATTGCACCTCTCGGATAAGACTGTGAAGGATTCCACTGTGAAATCCTTGCAAAAAAGGAAGATCAGCAAGGAGATGAGGATGAATGTCCAGATTGGAGATTATGAGGGTGACTCGGTCATTTTGGACCTTGGATGAGATGTAAACATCCTGACAAATAAAACCTAGTAATTGATGGGATATCCAACATTGGGATGGTCACTGGTACAACTACGTCTAGCAAACCAGGCGAAGGTTCATCCCATTGGTCGTTTTTCAAACTTACTTGTCGACATTGAAGGTATGAAAACACATGATAACTTTGATATGATATAAGTTGTAGGAGATGATGGTTCCTATCCCGTGCTTCTAGGAATTGGATGGGATAATGATAGCATGGAAGTTATCAACTTCAAAAAATGTGTTATGACATTTGAAAATTAGGATGTTAGGGTCATTGCTCCTATGGACCCTCAAGAAGGACGGTGATATATCAAACCAGTAAAGGATGAAGTCGGGAGAAGTTGTGATCATGCTTATAACATCTTGAAGGACTATATCCATCATACTGTCGATGGCGAACTTGGATGGCGCAGTGCAAGTTTCACATCCTCCAACTTTGATGATGATCTAGAAAATTGGCAGGATTGGTTGCATGAGGTATCGTTTAGAAAGTGTGGGTTGATTACATAGTCTCTTTGACATGTTACGACTGAGACTTTCAAGTTTCCCAGTTGTGAAGGATTGTCAGGACTATCTGAGTTCTTTCAAGAATTTGAAGAAAAAGTGTTTGAACCACAAAGGACACTGCCTCTTGATGTAGCACTAAAGGCTACTCTGACTCAATGGTGGGTGATACACAAACAAACAATCCATGACTGGGAGAAGTTCCACAGGTTGATGATGGTCCACTTTGGCGATGTAGAGGTCTATCATGTTGGGAGATATGATGGAAGAAATGACCCCACCAGTCATTTGATTGAGTGTCAGATGTTATGGACATCGCAGCACAGAGATGAGTGGGTTCACGTTTTTTTTCATACTTTAGAAGAGATGCCAAGATCCTATTATGTGGTAGTAGAATTCCACAGAACCATTACCACTTGGCAGGAGTTGTCAGTTTGGTTTGTGCAAACATTTAGCTTCCAGGATGCCAACCCCAAGGTATGTAACGCTTTACACATTATCCGTGATGTAGTACTAAAATTCATCCCCATTGATCGTCATGCAAACTGATCCATCCGATCCATGATGATGTGCTACAACTTGTCTAGGGAACTTGAAGATGATGACGAGCTACGTAATGTTAATATTCCAGAGTCCGAAGGAAGCCATGGTGTCATAGCTCCCGACATACCAATGGACTCAATGAACCAACCGCTAAGGATTCAGAAATCTGACATTGGGTCGGTAGAAAATCCAAAATTTTCTAATGTCAAAGACTATTGGGGCGAAGAGACGATGGCCAAAATCATAGATCTACTGCACGAATTCTAGGACCTTTTCCCAACACAATTTTCAAAGATGAATGGGATACTCAGCAACTTAGGGGAAATGAAGATTCCACTCAATCTAGATGCAAAACCAGTATGCCAGAGGCCATATAGACTGAACCCACGATACAAGGATCATGTGAAAGCTGAGATCCATAAGATGCTTGATGTTGGGATCATTGAACCTATAGAAGAATCTGAGTGGATAAGCCCAATGGTGGTCCGAGATAAGAAGACTGGTGAAATCTGCTTTTGTGTTGATCTGCAAAAGTTGAATGATGCATGTGTGAACGATCCGTTCTCAACCCCTTTTACAGATGAAGTCCTAGAAGGTGTAGGTGGCCAGGAGGTATATTCCTTCACAGATGGATTTTCGAGATACCAACAAATCTGGATTGCAAAGGAGGATTGCCATAAGACTACATTTTTCACCAAGTGGGGCTGTTTCCAATATACCATCATGCCATTTGGGCTGAAGAATGCACCCGTTGTATTCTCTCGTGTAGTTTTCACGATATTTAAATATTTTTTTCAAAAATTCCTGCAGGTATACATGGATGACTGGACCGTCTATGGCTTGGTTAAATACCATCTAGATAATCTGCGATTGATGATGGAATAGTGTAGACAACATTAGATTGCATTGAATTCAAAAAAATGTATTTTCTATGCACCCTTTGGCATGCTACTTGGGCACATCGTATGCAAAGAAAGTCTGTTGGTAGATCCAACAAAGATTGCGTTGATCCTCAGTTTACCACCGTCGACGAATGTAAAGATTCTCCAGGAAACACAAGGACATATAGGATACTATCGCAAGTTTATCAGAGGATACGCTACGATTACCGCTCCCATGGAAACATTGTTAAAGAAAGACGTCGCATTTGAATGGACTCCGGAATGTCAAGGAAGCGTCGACACCGTGAATGCCAAGATGGCCTCCGCACCAATACTGGTTTTTCCTGATTGGAATAAATAATTCCATGTGCATGTTGATGCTTCTTCTACTATGCTAGGGGTTGTTCTTGCACATCCAGTTGAAGGCGACTTGGATCATCCAATAGCATATGCCAGTAGAAAGTTATCATTTGCTGAACAAAATTATACCACGACCAAAAGGGAAGGCCTCGCGATGGTTTATGCTTTGCAAAATTTCACTCACTATTTGTTCGGAGGACATTTCAAGATGTTCACTGATCATTCTGCTTTACAATACCTAGTCAATAAGCCTATGTTATGGGGGAGAATCTGTAGGTGGTTTCTTTTGTTACAAGAGTTTGATTTTGCAATATTGGTAAAGTCGGGACAATTGAATGCTGGTCTAGATCATCTGTTGTGTGTTGTGAAGGGTGAAGAACCAACCAATATTGATGATGGCTTGATAGATGCACAATTGTTCCAGGTTGAAGTTGTAGATGATCAATATGCACCAATAATCCAGTTTTTATCTACTGGTGTCACCCCAGTAGACATGTCGATTAGCCAAAAGAATCAGCTAGTCGTAAAAGCCTTTGATTTTCAACTAATGTTGGACAACTCTATAAACTTGGACCGGATGAAATATTGCGACGGTGTGTCTTACCACATGAGCAGGGTCCCATTATAGAAGAAGCACATGCAGGAATCATGGGAGGTCACTATGGAGGTCGCGCTACTGGATGAAAGGTGTTGTGTGCAAGGCTATGGTGGCCCACGCTACATAATGATTCCACAGACTATGCAAGGAGCTGTGATGTCTACTAACGGGTTTGTAAACCATCACGGAGGGATGAGATGCCACTGGTGCCATAGGTGAATCTACAACCATTTGACAAATGGGTTGTAGACTTTGTGGGTCCTATCAATCCTCCAGGTAAGCGCACTGGCACCCACTATATTATTACTACAACTGACTACCTGAATCGATGGGCAGAAGTTGCACCAGTCATTGATTGTACTGCTGCAACAGCAGTACAATTTATTTTTCATAACATTGTGATGTGATTTGGATGTTCTAGAATCCTGATGAGTGACCAAGGCAGTCATTTTGTCAACCAGACAGTAAAACCACTAACTGAGGAGATCCAGATAAAACATAAGAGGAGTACACCATACCACCCGCAGGAAAATGGTACTGTTGAGGCCTTCAACAAAATTTTAAATACAATGATGACCAAGATATGTAACGATAACCATGATGATTGGGACTTAAAAATTCCTGTAGTTCTATGGGTCTATCGCACTACTTGCAAATGACTAACAAGTCAGAAACCATTTAAGTTGGTTTATTCGCAAGAGGAAGTCATACGTATGGATTATATTGTTCCCAATTTGTGCATTTCCATAGCGATGAGAATGGATGATGTAGAGGAATTATAAGAACGTGCTACACAATTGAGTTAGCTTGAAGAAGATTATTTCATCACAGGATTCCGGCAACAAGTTGCGAAGGATCAACAAAAGGCATTGCATGATCACCATATTAAGCATAAAAAGTTTGTGACAGGAGATCTAGTGCTGGTGTATGACAACAAGTTCATCAAGCATCCAGGTAAGTTACAAATGGACTGGTTAGGTCCCAATATTGTTCATTCCATTACATATGGCAGTGTAGTTTAGTTACAACAATTAGATGGCGCAGTGTGGCCGAAGCTCATCAACAGGAGTCGCTTGAAGCCCTTAAGAATGAGGCCGACGATGTGCACCACATGAAGTATTGAGAAATTAACCAAAAAAAGAAAATGAATATTTTAGTTAAGTAGAGAAAGGTGAGCCCCAAGGGAGAGGCTACGCAAGGTTAAAATTGTTAGTGGTAGTCAGTTGACTAGTTGCGACAGTTGCAGGGCTGTGGGGTGGTCAAATCCAGTAATAAATGCAGGTAGTTAAACCAGTTGACTGGAGGCGCTTGTTGAAGTGACCCACATTAATGGGTGATCCGACCGTTAGAAGCATAAGATCGTCGATGGATTTGGCGTCATTAATACCTGATTTGGTAATAATCTGAAGTTAGATTTGGTAATGATCTATTTTGATTGGAAGCAGCTATAAAACACTACACGGGATGCGGAGGATGGAATTTTTCAGTTGTGAGAGTGCTTAGTGTATTTTTAGTTGTGAATTTTGTGTAGAGTGTTAAGTGAAGTGCAGTTCGAGCTGTTGAGTGTATTTTCAGGTTCTGAGGGGTAAGGGATGTTGAGCGGCCTTAACGCTATTGAAATTTTAAGTGAGTACAAGTCCCTCATTTGGCCCATGGCTATGGAATAAGAAATCATGAGTATTCCAGTGGGTTCGTCATCCATTCCTAAGCAAAATAGGTAGACTCAGAGACCAAGTCCTATGCCACCAGAGAAGAGGCAAACTCGCACATCTGTGAAGATGCGACGAGAAGGAACTGCATAGACTGGGCCATTGAGCTCAAGATCTGTTGATTTGATGGCACCCTGGGGTGTCTCAGTGCATGATATTTTGGGATACATCGCTCATATGCATCCAAGAGCCAAACCATGGTAGATGTCGAAGAATCAGAAGTACCCGCCCAAGTTTCCAGCGCTGCCGAAAGGGATGACGTGCTCAGTTGATATCATCCCTGCATTGATCAGGCTCAAGTTCAATGATAACGACCTTCTTTTACTTAAATATGTTTGGGATGAGCCATATTAATCTATCCCCACGGCACCTAGTGGCGTCATTCAGCAAATTCTAAAACCATGGGCCAGTGGGTTAGAAAATTCTAGGTTATTGGGGCTCATCAATATGCCCCATTTTGGCTGCTTGAATGAAGTAGATGTGTGTGTAAAGAAACTGTTGGTGTTTTTCCATGGAGGGATGATTTGGATAAATACACTGATCCCTAGCACTGTCGACTTGATTGCAAGCATAACTAGTTTTCCTAAGGCTGGGGAGGACCCGACGCAGTATATTCATGGAAGAGATATAGATAAGAAACTTGCAAATTAGCTGAAGGAACGCTTCGGTTTAAAATGGGATGGTTGAACTTATTGCATTGATAGTATTGACTCGTAGACACTGCGCATTTCCATAAGAATTCTGTCCAGCAAGGTTGTTCATGACAATTGACCAATCCAATGCAATTTGAGTGTTGTCTCCTATGCCCAGAAATATGCTAAGGGGGTACAGATGAATTGGTCTTTATTTTTGTTGAATTAGTTTCTCGAAGATGAGCTCACTACTCAAACCAGGAAGCCATTTTCTTATATTTTTTTGTTGATTCTTATTGCTCTTGTTGCTTGGATGGAACTTGAAGACTACCAACCAATGGAGGTTGAGGTAGTCAAGTTTTTCCACGATGCTTGCTATAAGAAACTATGGTGGATCGAAGGTCCTAGTCACTAAACATACTATGTCATTCATTTCTGGATCTATTGGGAAGCGCTGCAGGCTGGCACCATTATTGTTCCTAGAATTTCTCCCTACGCCATGGCCAAGTATCAGTGGATCCTTCGGTTTGCTATTGGACCCCACTCCATTCATATTCAGGCCAGGCGAGACCGTGATCGGTAGTGGCTAACATTGCCTTATAAATTCACCATGGAAGAACTAGATGTTATTGTACAAGACTGGTCAGGGGATTGGCGCATCCTAGTGAGTCAAGAGGAGCTAGATAAGGAGCTTCCCTTGGAGGTCCCTGAAGACCCTGCCCCACAAGAATTGAGCACCCATGACTTTGACAACGAGTCATCAACAGATCCTGAAGATGTAGCATAGCATATGCGGGAGGAGACTCGCACCAAGTGGCGTCAGGTGTATGAGGTAGGCAGCAGTACCAAATTAGGGATGGAATACTAGTTGCAGTGGCTTATCAAATATCTTAGTGATTCATCTACGACTACAAATACAGCGATCCGCCAATCGAACCATGAAGAATTTTCCACGGTAATAAATAGACTAGACTCCACTTTTTATATTATTTTGAAGCAACCATCGGCCAGACCTTTGCTGCAGGACAACCCGTCACTGCACTGAGCCTCGGGCTAGGAAGATGCAAGTTCCACTGACTGTGATCGACGCTGGAAATGAAGAAGTTCACCAGTAGCTGCACCTGATCCAAAGCGTGACTTTGGATCTCAACAAACTATCAGCCATAGCATTGGTTGAGTTGTAGCATGACGCCACCCTAGAATTGGTGGCACTGCAAAAATATTTGGCTGAGGGCTATGTCAAGTCCCATAATACCACTGAGAAGCTGAAGAAGGAAGCAGAGGAGCTACACCAGGTCCATCTGTATTTGGAATAAGAGAAGTTACAAGAAATCAACCAGCTAAAGGTGACACAAGCCGAGTTGCAACAGAAGGCTGCTGAAGAGATTACCAACCTCAAGAAGGCGCAAGATCACCTGATTGTTGAATAGGCGCAACTATGTTCCCAGTGAAGCAAAGTTGGGAAAGATATTTTTGATGCCTGCCAGAACATTTTTGACAACACCATAGGGCTCACCCCAGTCGAAAAGGCTAAGCGATTGGGGCAAACTTTGGTTCATCTTGAGGACAATAACTTGCTGATCCAGCCCCAGGTACAACCCACAATGTCGCCAGAGTAGGTTGCAGAGTGCAAGACCTTTATTGAATAAATTGCCACTCAGTTTGACACCATGGAGCAAGAGGATAAAACTGTTATGGAGGTGACCACCCAGTTTTGGAAAAGTATTGGTCAGGATGAGCAACTTGATCAACTGACGGCACAGGTGCAAGAGGCAGAAGGTCAATTAACAACCCTGAAGACGTCATTGAAGGCTATGCCACTGATGGTGCATATCACCCAGGCCATAGAGCTGAAGGACCTACAAAAATGAGTTGCCCGGGCACAAGAACACCAACAAAAGCATCCGAGAAGTTTGACGAATTCCAAGAAATCAGTGGCTAGTTGGCTGTTAACGCCATCGCCACACTCCATGACATTCAAGAAAATCGTCAACTGGTCGACAAAATGGCTTGTGAGGAGCACCCCATCCAAAAAACTTTGACTAATTGTCAGAGTATCGCAAGTAAAGTCCAGCTGCAGGTTCATGAAATTACGCAGCAATTTGAAGAGTTTAAGGACAAGACTTTGGCACACACCCTGTTGACTTGACGTGGCTCGAGGGTGAGTCACAAAATAGTGTTGGGGGCTTGTTGGAAAGGATTTTGGGGTAAGTGAGTTGTGCAACATCACGACAGCTGTGCAAGCTCATGTAGTACCACGCAAGGGAAGATCTGTGCGATAAGCGGGAAAATAACCACTTTTTGAATATTTTATGTATATTTTGACCAAGTTTTGTTGCAATAGGCCAATAGAAATTATAAGTAATTTAGTAGTGGACCCTTGATGAAAATGCACAAGCCTATTTATAGATCTATTTTGGGTTAATTGAAGAGAGTCGTATGTGATACAATTGTAAGCAATTGTATGTGATTGTAGGCATGATTGTATGGGATAAGATCTGGTGCAATCTGTTTTAGGGAGAATTCTTTGTCTTAACTATGATTTTATCTGGGATTCTTCCTGATGTATGCAGTTTCCAATTTTGGAGAAGAATTGTGTAATGCGGTACATTTCCACAAGACTAATATATGATGCGATGAATATGGATCAATTCTTGTCTATGTTATAGATCTATTATGATGTTTCGACTTTGTTTTGTTACAATGGCATAATATAGATGCAATTCAATCTCTTCCTGCTATATCAATGCGATATGTTGTTTTCAAGTTGATGCAATCTATGTTTTTGTAATTGGTTGATGCGCTATGATGTTCCATGAATAATGCTGCGATATTTGATACTATATGATGATCACATAAGTTATGGTCTCCCTCCATCGGATCCCCATATACTCCTCTCCCATTGTTGGAAACTCAGTTCTGAAAACTCTCCCTTGAACACCTCAGGTGATACCTCATCTACTTCACAGACATTGCTGGGCAGGGTAAAACTTGTCTGGGCCGGTGCTCAAGGATATTGCACTGCATGGTGTCGATAGAGTGGGAACCGCTATCGACGAAGCTTTGTTGGTGGGATTTCACCAACAATCAAGAATCACTGATAGAAACACAATCACAAGATAGACATAACATTTATCCCAGGAAACCCTCAAGGGGAAGAAAACCCAGCAAAAAAAATTCTCTATATAAGATATCTAAAAGACAACCCCAAAAATAGTTGTTCTCCTCCTTCTGTTCAGTCTCTCTCTCCTATGCGCTAGACAAGTGAGTGAGTCTGTTGTCCAAATAAGAACCCGACTCCTCTATTTATACTAATTGTCAATTGACATTTTGCACTAGACAAGTTGGCCCTAATAAACTGTCTAGAATGACTTCACCTAGGAATACTCAAAACAATATATTATATTTTTAATTGGGGTACTAAAGACCGGACAAAAGAGGAGGCTTTAAATCATGAATCTATGATGACCAAATACAATAGTATCACCCCGTCGGAGGAATAATAACATCTCCCTTGGCTTACATCAGTAAAATACATTTAGAATATCCTTTGAAGTTACAATATTTCAACACTCCCCCTTAACGATAAGGTTATTCTACTGACAACATCATCATAGACTATAGGAGACAAGAGAGACAATTACAAAAATATATTAAGGAGATACATCTATACGTCATAGGAAGTTTTTCACAATTAGTAACTTGGAGCAGTTACTCTTCATATTCTACAGCACATGATCACTTGATCCTTTCTTTACAGCAACACATCGATATTTTGGTCCTTTGTAGCAACACTTCAATCTTTTGATCCTTTGTAGAAACATTTCAATATTCTCAATCCTTTGTAGTAGCACTTTGATATTCTCGATCCTTTTTAGAATCACTTCGATCCTTTTCTGAAACACTTTGATCCTTCTTGATCCTATGCAAACTCACTTCGATCTACTTGACCCTTTTTTGTTGTACTTCGATCTACTTGATCCTTTTTCCACCACGCTACCTGCAGTACACATGATCTATTTGCAGGATGATCAATCTCGATCACTTTAGGACATTAGTCCAAGGATGATGCATTCCTCCATCAGCATGAACCATGAAATCAATCAGTTGAATCGTCTACAACTAAATGTAGATCTCAACTACACCCAGTGATGGCCCTATCATCCGTGAGGAATCATCGTAGCCCATCCATACCACATAGGTTAGGACCACTCACAAGTGAGTGTTATACTACGATATCTACACTAACATGTAGGTATACTCTACCAAGTAAGAGTATTGTCTGCAGAGCATATACCAACCGCATGTAATATTTTTTCCCATCATCCGTGAGGAATCATCATAGAGAATCCCATACCACAGAGGTTAGTACCACTCCCAATCGAGTGTTTCTTCTATGGCATCTACACTCACGTGTAGGTATACTCTAATAAGTAAGAGTATTGTTTGCAGAGCAGATCTTGACTGCATGCAATATGTCGGCCTATCGTCTGTGAGGACCCATCATAAAGAATCCATACCACATAGGTTAGGACCACTCCCAAGTGAGTGTTTCTTCTATGGCATCTACACACACATGTAGGTATACTCTACTAAGTAGGAGTATTATCTACAGAGCCATCTAGTCTCATGAACATAGTGTTATACCTGCTATCCTCAAGAGAGGATACTATCGTCCAAAAAAAAATGTTGAACCATCATCGATGTTAGTCTCATCATTACTTCCCCTTTTCCTGGGAAGTTTCATATCTTCAACCCGATCTTCCTCTTTCGAAGAATGTCCATCATTTGTAGTTCCATCACTTTTCCTCCTTGCGAGGAAAGTCCTTTTGAACTACACGAAGCTTGTCATAGAAATAATTGAACTTCATTCGAGATAGATTCTTGGTCAGTATATCAGAAACATGGTCATTGGTATCCACATACTGGAGCTTGATAGATCCCTTTTGTACCATATCGATTATATAGAAATATCATATTTCTATATGCTTCAATTTGTCATGGAACATCGAATTCTATGTCATCTTTATACAACTCTAGTTGTCACATAAAATAAGTGTGGTGTCTATCTCCATGTCAAATATTCCTGACATCAGCTTTCGAAGCCATATCACTTCACAAAAATCAGAGCAAGATGCTATATTCTTTTCTTCAGCCGTACTTAGAGAAACACTGGACTGTTTCTTACTGAACCATGAGATCATGGCAGATCCTAGACAATAACAGCCACCTGATGTGATTTTCTTGTCTATGGTACTTCCTGCCCAATCCGAATCCATATACCCATGTAAATTATAGTCGTGATCTCTTCCATAGTACAATCCAAAATCAATCGTACCTTTTAGGTACCTCATCACATGCTTTATAGCTATCAAGTGAACCCATCTAGGTTTAAATAATTACTAACTCAAGGTATTCACGACAAAGCATATATCTGGCCTTGTGTTCATTAGATACATCAATGACCCAATAATTTGTATGTATTGAGTCATGCCTACTAGCTCGGATGTCTCATCAGAAAACAACTTTAAGTTGGTGTCCATGGGTGTGGCCATGACTTTACAATCCAGCATATCAAATATGTTCAATATTTCTACTGCATACTTTCCCTTATTTATAAAGATTCCTTCTGGGCTCTGCCACACTTACAGCCCTAGGAAATAATGCATCAATCTAAGATCTTTTATCTCGAATTCTTCAACTATCTTCTTCTTGCAATTCTTAATCTATTTCTCATTTCGATTCAGAAATAGATCATCTACATATTGTAATAGTATGACCGGTTCCTCATCCATAATCTTCATATAAATATTAGGATCAACTTTACTCTTGGTAAATCCCATGCTTGTCAAGAAGCTAGCTATGCTGCTATACGAAGCTCGAGGGGCTTATTTCAGTCCATACAGAGCCTTTTTCAACTTGCATACATGCGTTTCTCTATCATTGACTTCAAATCCTTATGGTTGTTCAATGTAAACCTCTTCCTCAATCACACCATTAAGGAAGGTTATCTTTACATCCATCTGGTGCAAGTCCCATTTCATCATGGAGGCAAGTGCCATTGATGGAAGTGTACCTTGCTACTGGAGAAAATGTCTCTTCATAATCGGTTCCTTCTTTCTGAGAGAATCCCCTGGCCACAAATATTGCTTTGTACTCTTCAATACTTCCATTCATAGCATGTTTTATCTTGTAGATCCATTTCTAAGAAACCACACTCATTTTTTCTTGTTTAGGAACTATATCCCAAATATCATTCTTCATGATTGACTCGTATTCTTCCATCATTGCTTCAACCAATTCTTTCTTTTGTGTAGCTTCCTCATAGCTGCTGGGTTCTTGGTCTACAAGATCTCACATCAAGGCTACATAACTAGAATATGGATTTGATCTTTTGCTGGTTCTTGTAGAGCCTTCTAGTGATCCATATCTTTTTGCTTCTTGTATGATTTGTATTACCCAAGTAGGTTTTCTCTTTTGAGAGATATCCATAGTAGGGGGCTCCTAAGGCTCTATCATGTCATGATCTTCTGGTGCTACTATTTCAGGAGTTTTTTCAGCTTCTGTCTATCTGGGAGGTACATATTCTTCATGTAATTCTTCAAGTTGACACCTTCTATATTTCTTAAGAGTTGATTGTTCATCGAGGGTTACATCCCTACTACTATCGATATGATGGAACCCTGAAATGTATATCCTGAAGGATTTGGAGACTTCAAAGTATCCTACAAATATTCCCTTCTTACCAAAAGGATCCAATTTGGTTCTCTTCTCTTTCGGAATATGTACATATACTGGACAACCAAATATCTTGAGATGGCTTACTTCAGGTTTATTTCCGATATACACTTCTTCAAGAGTCTTGAATTCAAGAGCACTGTGAGATAATCTATTTTGCACATATATAGGTGTTCTTTCATATTCATCCCATAGGTGCATATGGAGGTCTTGGTCATTAATCATGGTCTTCACTGCTTCCATGACAATTCTATTCTTTCTTTCCACATCACCATTTTGTTGGGGATTATAGGGAGTGGTTAGCTCCCTCTTGATTCCTGCCTCTTTACATAATGCGTCAAATTCATTTGAAGTCTATTCTTGACCATGATCTAATCTCAGTGTCTTGATTCTCTTTTCTGACTGGTTCTCTATCAAGGATTTTAATTCCTTGAATTTCCTAAACACTTCACTTTTATTCTTCAAGAAATGTATCCAAGTCTTTCTTGAATAATCATCACTAAATGTGACATAGTATTCATATCCACTTAAGGATATGGAGGGCATAGGACCATATACATTAGAATTAATTATTTCCAACATACCTTTAGTTTTGTTTCACTTTTTGGAAATGGATTCTTGATGTTCTTTCCCTGTGCACATCCCTTACAAGTTCCCTCATGTTTGATCCTTAGATCTAGTAACCCTGTTACCACCTTGCTCACATAGGGCAATTCTTTGTAATTGATGTGAGAAAGTATCATATGCCACAAATCACTTGAGATGGTAGTCCCATGGAAAAGGGATGTCTCTAGATGTCCTTTGAGCTTGTATCGTCCTTCTTCTTCTTCTCCAATGACTACAACATCTTCAAGTGTCTTACCCTTGGACCACATGAGTACTTGTCCATCAATAAAAGCAACTCTATATCCTTTCTTTTCTAGAGCTAATATGGAAAGTAGGTTCTTTTTCAAACCAGGTACATACAGTACTTCCTTCATATTCATGGAGGTCCCAGATTCAAGCTTGTAGCTTGATTCACCAATACCTTTGATGGTATATTGATAGTCATCTCCCAAAGATACCTTCTGGGAAGAGTCCTTCTCTTGAATATTTGACAGGGTTGTTTTCTTTCCTATCACATGTTTAGAGGCACCACTATCAATAAGCCATGTATATTCTCCAGGTGTTATAGACCCAGAGAGTAAAGAGAATAACACATATTCTTATACCTCTTCACCTCTAGTTTTCTTTTGAGGTCTTTCTTCATTCTCATCTTCAGCTAGATAAGCATGGTGTCTTTTTTTGTTGTTGTTATTTTTCTTCAATGATGGACATTCTCTACCAAGATGTCCTATCTTATGACAATTGTACCGTTCATACTTTGAGTAATCCTTCTTCTTCATTTTCTTCTTTTTCTTCTTTGAAGGCCTCTAGTTACTCCTTTTGAAGTTTGATTGATTTATTTCCTTAGTATGGGTAGCTAGAACATGATCATATTCTCTAAGAAGAGCTTCTCTATTACCTACTAGAGCTTCTTCTTGTATGCAATCTTCCCATACTATGTCAAACATCATTGTTTCTTTTCCAGCACACAAGGTTTGGATGAATGAGTCCCAAGGTCTAGTGAGGCCATTTAGAGAATTCATAGCCAATTCATCCTCATCAATAGTATCTCCAATACCAGTTAGCTTCTCTTTGATCTGGGAGATCCTTATGAAGTAATCTACAACAGATTCTCCTTTTCTCATCTTGGTTCCCTTAAATTGATTTCTTAGATTCATTTTTCTGTTGATGTTATTTCCTTCATACATTCTAGAAAGTTCATCATACATTTTCTTAGGTGTCTTCTTGGATGACACTTGAGGGATCAAGTGATCCTTAATGGAATCAACAATGATCCTCATTACTTTGATTAGGTCTTGTTCATGCTTCTCCTTAGCTTTAGCTTCTTCAAGTTCTGCAATCTTATTCTTGATGTACTTCTCAAGACCATTCTCTTTTAGAATGAGGCCAATCCTATACTTCCAAGATAAGATGTCTTCTAGGCCTTCCAATTTGTCCTCAAGTGTAGTGCTTTGGGCCATCTTGACCAATAAGTCACTCAAAAATGAAAATTGTCAAAATAGGAGTCTGACCTTACCAGTATATGTACTTGGAGGAGGCAATTTGGTTGGTCAAACAACTTTTTGGAGATCCATATTCTTCAGTCCTTGAATCCTACTTGTAAAGTTGCAGCACTACATCTTTTCTGGTTTTGTTTTGCTGTAGTTTTTCTCGTTCACTACCAAACTAGGGTTTGGATTTCCCGAAGATCTAGACACCCAAAAAAATCAATATAGGGCTCAATAGATGCGCTCTGGGAGGGAACAAATTTCTATGCAAGCAAATCTTCAATCCTCCATCTTTTTCAGAAACCCTAATTTCTTCCAGAGAGAGAGGAGGGGGAATTTCACCTTGTGAAAGCTGCTCTAATCAGGTTTACTCTGGTATCATGTTAAGTTTTTATATGCTAGACTAGATTACAATAGTATTCAATTCAAAATCATAGCATCATATCAATAATCACTTATAGATACACAATCACAATATAGACACAACATTTATCATGTGAAACCCTCAAGGGGAAGAAAACCCAACAAAAAAATTTCTCTCTATAAGATGTATAAAAGACAACCCTAAAAACAGTTGTTCTCCTCCTTCTGGTCAGTCTTTCTCTCTCATATGTGCTACACAAGTGAGTGAGGCTATTGTCCGAATAAGAACAGAGCTCCTCTATTTATACTAATTGTCAATTGACATCTTGCACTAGACAAATCGGCCCCAATAAACTGTCTGGGCCGAATTCACCTAGGAATACTCAAAACAGTATATTATATTATTAATTGGGGTACTAAAGGCCATACATAGGAGGATGCTTTAACTCATGACTCTATGATGACCAAATACAATAGTATCATCTCAATGGAGGAATAATAACATCTCCCTTGGGTTACATCTGTAAAATACATTTAGAATATCCTTTGAAGTTACAATATTTCAACATCACTAAGTTATTGGCCATTGTGAAATTGTACAGCCTTAATGTGAGAAATGGATGGTCTGATGCAATTTTCGCCCACTTATTGTAGTTGCAAAGAGAAATGCTTCCAAGAAGAAATATACTTCCAGAATCTTCATATGTTGTAAAAAGTTTGATTAAATAATTCGGGTTGGACTATCAAATTATACAAGCATGCCACAATGATTTCATTTTATACTAGGGAAAATATGAAAAAATAAATGAATGCCCAACATGTGGTGAATCAAGATGGGAGTTTGGTGCTTGTTCTGAAAAGGTGCGTATATGTGTTTCGACCAAAGTACTGAGGTATTTCCCTATAGTTCTAAGGTTGAAGAGAATGTACATGTATGATTTTGAACTCTTAGAATTCCATTATATCATACACCTTCATGTACTACCAACCTACTAAAAAATCATCTTCTATAATCTACCAAGTATTGCAATGTATTTGATTCTTTATGTTTTTGTTACATCTCTACATATATTTCATAGAAAATGAGATGGAATCATGAGAATGAAAGTAAGGATGGAATAATGTGCCACCCAGTTGATAGTCTGGCATGGAAAACTATAGATTCCAAATGGCCTGATTTTTCCAATGATCCTCACAATGTACGACTTGCAATGGTAGTGGATGGATTTAATCATTTTGGAAGCTTGAATAGTACTCACAGTGTATGGCCAGTAGTACTAGTCACATATAACCTTCCACTATGGTTATGCATTAAAAGGAGCTTTTGTGTGTTTTCGTTGTTAATATCTGGTCCCACACAACTAGGAAATGACATAGATGCTTATTTGTAACCATTGGTAAATGAACCAAAAATAACATGGGGTGAAGGGGAAAGGATATACGATTCTCATTCAAGGTCATTCTTTAATATGCAGGCTATATTGATGTGGGTAATCCATGAATTTCCTTCTTATGGAAATATGGTTGGTTGCACGACTAAAGGGTTTTGCGCATGCCTTATATGTGGAAGGAACACAGATTCAATGTATCTGAAATGTAGTAGGAAGTGTGTGTACATGGGACATAGGATATATCTTCCAATAAAAATCATCAGTATAGTTTTGAAAAAGGACCATTTAATGAGAAGTTTGAGCATCTCATTGCACCTACAATTGTTGTTACGAAGAGAAACTTCCTATGGCTTGGGGGTACCACAATAGACAGCATGGCACCAGAAATCAATCTTTCCCAATTTAAAAAAGAAGTAAGCAAATATAGCACTAAGGGATATAGAATCGTACCGTATTCCAGATGGTTGAATTAGATCCTTGTTGAGATTTTCCAATGCAATTGTAATTATAATTTTCTCTGAACAACAACAAACAAAGCAAGCATGATATATATAAATGTGTTAGAACTAATCTAGCATATATAATCATTCATGTAGAAGAAATTAAATACAGCCATGGATTCAATATTCATATTGAAAATGCACATGAATTGCAAAGGAAAAGATATTTCTATTAATAAATCAGAGATACAATAGTGACAAACTCTGTCAGCACTTCTGCAAACTGAAGAAACTGAGTCCTCCACCTGGTCCTCCACCAATTCAATCCTCCATATCTCGATAGCAAGATCACAAAGTAAAGGCAAGGTTGGGAATAACACTATGTGCTTCAAGGGACAAAGGGATGCAGATCAAGTATAACAAAAATAGAGGAAACAATGGACTATAGTTTCCTTACTCTTCAATTTCTAATCCTTCAATGTATCCAAGCGGTTCCTTAAATAACACTCCAAAGAGGTAATGGAGGGTCGAATCCAAGAATTCTCAAGGAATTTGGAATGCCAAGAGTCAATTTATTCGGACTTAAATAAGGAAAAATCCAAAAATATTTATCATTTTGCACACATCCCAATGTATGCGGGTTTGAGGTCAAAATATGCTTATACACATAGGTATTGCTTTAAAGGTCGTGTATATGTATACAATAGAAATTTTGGGGATGATCTTGGAACATCAAAGTATAATATAAGTCCATGGGGTTCAAAGAGTCTGCAAAGTGATGGGGAAGGCCATAAATGTGTGATCTACCTAGTGTGGTAAAATCAGCTATAACAGATGCCCCCTAATGTGTGAGGTTAGAGGGGTAACATGATGGCCGAAATACATTAAAATCCATCCCATAAGTGGAGTAATGAATACCAAGGTGGAAGAACCATCCACCCATTAGTACAATACAATAATCAATCTCTGCATGTGGTTGCAAATACATGTAGCAGTCACGGATACATAAGAGTACAATTGTTGTGAATGGGCATGATATACAAAGTGTCATGTGTGTTCATCTCCACGTACAATATAAAATGACTCAAGATCTCCATAATGGATGAAGATATCTGATATACACTAGAAACACTGGAATCATGATCACGAGAGTTGAAATCTCATGAATACTGGCAAGGTCAAGGAGGTAGCATATATGGAATGCCACCAAAATGGAAGGTATTCTACA
This sequence comes from Pseudotsuga menziesii, assembly GCA_001517045.1. Lineage (NCBI taxonomy): Eukaryota > Viridiplantae > Streptophyta > Pinopsida > Pinales > Pinaceae > Pseudotsuga > Pseudotsuga menziesii. The sequence goes on along the minus strand of LPNX011037489.1, from coordinate 88,411 downwards.
TAAACTGCTACAAGTACATGTCCTACTATGTGAATAGATGTGTCGAGGTTGAACATAGTATTCCATCGTCTGATTATCGTTCATTGATATATACCGCTAACAGACACGAGATAACCCACCGATAATGAAAATGGGAATCAAGGTACAGGAAATATAACAAGTGTGAATATATTTATTGGGGCCAAACACTTGAAAGAGTTCATCTATCAGGGGACATTGATGTATTCCCAAAACTGTGGATGGAGAGAGAACCTACCACTAATAACTGTAAATCTTAAGGCACTCAAATGACTCTAGACTCCTATTCCAGAATAAATGATCTGATGTCGATGGAATGAAATCCACTAGAAGGAGGGAATTAAGGAATCCCCCATCAACCCACACAAGGTACTCAACAAAAATCTATAATGTGGAAGAGCTCAACCAACAAGATGTGCACGAACTAGTAATAGTACTGGGAATGAACGACATGCAAAGTCAAGATAACTGAGGAATGGTCGACTTAGGATTTGACTTCCTTCGAACAAGAGAATAAGGCAAGTGGTGATTAAGGTAGGCAGCATGGAATCCATATGCAAACTGTGACATCTTTGTGACCTAGGAGGCATCAATAGAGGCTCCACAGGGACTGGAAGTGTAACCAGTCGGTGGAGATAAAATCAGAGTAACGAGTACATCTCCTAAAGTCAAACTAACAACCCAACCAGTGGATGTGATATATAGTGCTCTGTTCGAAGGTGACACGACTCGACTGCTGCCAATACTAACATATTTTCCCGTTTGGATTTTTATGCATTTATTTTTAAATTTTAAGGTCAATTTTTTAACTTAGGCCATCCCAAAGAGGGTGGTTTCATCCCATGCAAAAATTGGGCCTTTTTCTGCGTATAGGGTTGGGTATACACAAAAAATACCATGATACCTGTATACGTACATGACTGTTTTGAAAACAGACATGTATAGGGCCGTAAAAAAGAAATTCAAAGGAAAAATATCATGGAACTTGGAAATTCTTATGCAGGATGGATCTAGAGTGGAGAGAGCGTGAACATGGAGATGTTGAAGAGGTCGTGCAAGCTGATCTAATAGATCAACAAACACTGAGGGCTTTTGGGATATACAATTTTTGGTGCCTTGAAAGATTAAGGGAAAATCCAAGGCTACTCCAACTAGTAGTAGATTACTGGGGTCATCAATCAGAGACATTTCAGTTAGACGGGATTCCCCTCCGCATGGAGGTTGAGGAAATTTACTTCATTATAGGATTGTCTCAAAGAGGAGAAGTGGAAAACCTAAGAGCTAGTGGGCTAAGAGGTGGGATCACTATAGATTAGTACATTGTTGTTTATTTTATCCCAGATAAGTAAAAGGTTTGGATTCAAATCCTGACAAACTCGATCCAAAAACTCGTGTTGAATGCCATATTATTGGAACTCGGTAGGATAGCAAGGTTGGAATCCCTCCACCAGGATTCAAGGCCTTTTATGTTCTATGCAGTGGAGTGAATGCGTCCTACAATATATGAATAGACTACCTCAATGTTGATCAACATGAAAGATTAGCTTACAAACTACAAGATGGGGCAGGTGAGGAACTTTGGCTATGGAAGCATATTGAGTGCTTTCTTTTTTGAGCATGTGTCGGGGCTAAGCCCAAGATTTTATATTTCCCCACATGGATTTCAATATTTGGCTCAGCTACGCTTGGAAAATTTCATACGGAGACTAGGAGGTGTTGTTCAAGAATAAACACCCTTGTAACCTAGGGTCTGGGGTTACCAACTTACTTCTAAAACTTGCAGACAATTAGTTTTATCTAAGTACAGAAAGGAAATAGGAAGAAATATTGGACTCACCCGATTACCGATGGTTGATCCAAGCTTGATCTTCTTCCATTCTGCTTCTCTCCAAAGCTTTTAGGGATGCACCTCCTTCACCTACAAAGGGTAAATTCTCCAAGTACAATATTATACATGTATATATGATAGGTTAGAAAAACAACATATATAGTGCTTAATAAAATATATTCATCAACCCTAATACATGAAAGAGACTCAAAACAATGTTGGAAGAATAATTCTCTATATTAACAATCAGTGAATGAGATAAGTGTACAACCCAATGCCTGAGACAATGACTCCTCTGCAACCAAAGGACTCTGAGTTCTGTTGCTCCAAATACTTCTGAAGATATACCACCAGCTAAACTTTGATCTCCAAAATTGATTGATTAATGACCTCCCCAAGACCTCTATTTATAATTTGGGAAATAGAGTAGTTTTGAAGGTTGAGGAGGTTGAGACAGTTGATATGGTTAATGATTAGGGCTCAACTAATCTCCATTAATCGTGATTTATATTTTTTAATGTCGAATGGAGATGTACACAACTATTAATATAGGAAACCTGTGTATGACATGTGAGTTGCTTAAAGAAAATCAATCTATAGATCTATACCCAGGTTGCAATGGGAATAGTCGCATACAGTACGTGAGTTGTCAACAGGAGTAGTCACGTATGTATGCGAGTTTCAATGAATATAGTTGTGTACAACAATAACCACTTAGAAAAATAAAATGGCAAGCTGGTTGAAGGATAAATGCATCTCATGTCATGCCCATCTATATTGTTTAGGCAACTTCAATCCTACAGTGTCCTTTTCTGTCCCAACATATGGAATGTCGGCACTTGGACGGAGAAGTGCCATTAGGGTTGATAACAGGAGGGGGGAGGGTGGCTAACCCCTACCCAACAGACTTCTTTCTTTGGTGGCGTAGGCATATCATCGCCATAGATGACTACCCCTATGTAGGGATATACTTCTGTGGAGACCCAGGCATTCCCATTCCACCATGTTTTGCATATGGAGAGATAGGTAACGAATCTCGAATCAAACTTGTTTTTTAAATTATTACATTTTTTTGTTTTTTGATATATGGAATCAAAAAGTCATGTTTTTGGTGTGATTACATATACTGATACTCTGTCATGTACATGCATATGTGGGACCATGACGGCTAGATGGTTTCCATTGTCATCGACGGAGGGGAAGAGGAGATGAGATTGTGGTTGTGGATGCGGAGCGTACGCTCTAAATAATTTACATGAATTTTATTCGTTTGACACATAGAGTTCCCATGGCGCAAGTAAAGGACTTTCTTGAGGCCATGCAGCTCCAAGTGGTTTGAGTACCATGAGCATGGGTTTGTTTATTTCATCGACTAGCTAGAGTTGTAGTGTGCTACCATAATCAACACCCTCCTCCCCCACAATATTAGAGCTTAGGGTGTATTTTTTTTGTATGACCATGTAGTATATTTTGGTGGCTCAGAAGCCCCATTTTTGTATATGACACTTATGTATTATGACACCACATTTTTGGACATATATTTTAATGAAAAATACCTATGCTGATTGATAATTATTTTATTTACATGTGTAAATGTTTTTGTGAATGCTTTATCATATGTGAAACAAATGCCAATCTAGTACATAGTTAGCATATGAATCAACAACTTGATTAAAATTTCATGTAATATGGATGTATGTTATGTTCTGAAATTGTCGTTCAAGCAACCTAACATGCAAGAACCTTCGTAACAAAGTTGGATCCCTAACATGATACAAGCCATTCGGCTATGAAACCACTAACTGTGAATCATGATGTACCTCAAGAGAGTGAATACCATGTGAAATGGCATCACACAATAACTCAATAACGACACTATACTTTGTAACATTGTTCGATGAAAGATGTATACAAACACCTCCTGAAGAAAACACTTGATCCATATGAGTATAAATCACTCAAGTAGCCAAAGCTGAGTTTTGAGTGTGGCGGCTAACACCATCTGTGAATCCTACATAAACCAAAGACTTTGTTGACACCTGTCACAACAAATGGAATCTAGTCAACAAACTCGATAACCACAAGTAGACCAAAACTAAGCTATGCAAATGTACAATAATATACAACAATAAACTTCATTTAAGAATCATGCATAGTAATTATTAAGATAGAGCCCATTTCTAGGCTCCGCCAAGGATTTCCATTCATAATCGAGTAACTTGTAGGCACCTTTCTCTAACACCTGCTTAACCACATAAGGACCATGCCACATGGGATTAAACTTTCCTGGCCCCAAGGGTTCCTTAGCTTGGTCCCACAAAAGAACCAAGTCACCTTCATTAAACATCCTAGGATGGACATACTTATCATACTGGACCTTAACACGACACTTGTTAATCTCAAGATCGACTAAAGCATCTTTGCGCTACTCATCAAGATGCTCCAAGTGGACCAAACATTCTTCCAATGCGAAAGTGTTTGGGAAAAGCTCCACGGCTAGCTTCAAAGAAGGCATTTCGCACTCAACCGGTAAGATTGATTCCACCCCATGCATAAGCTGATAGGGAGAAAAACCAATGGTAGTATTAATCGTAGTTCGATAATCCCACAAAGAAGGATATAACATGATATGCCAATTATTCTTTCTTTATGCAATGGTTTGTTGGAGAATGGACATAAGTGACTTGTTCAATGCTTCAACCTGTCCATTCACTTGAGGTTAGTAAGAAGAGGAATCCTCTTGCTTATACCCTAACTTTGAAGACAACTCTTCCATCATCTTGTTATGAAAGTGCTTGCCATGGTCAGTTACAAGCTCTCTCGGGATACCGAACTGGGTGATAATATGGTTTAATACGAAATGTGTGGTTGTCTCACCATCAAATTTAATTGTGGGCATAGCCTTTGCCCATTTCATGAAATAGTCAACAGCCACAATAATGTGATGGTTCCCCCTAGCCGAAGCTGGGGTGCAATCAATAAAATCGACCCCCCACTTGGTGAGGGGACCAACAATGATAATTGGATTCAAAGGTAAAGTATGTGAGTGCATGTTCTGTGCAAACAACTGGAAAGGGTGGCACTGCTTGACCACATTAACACAGTATTTAAATAGGGACGGCCAAAAATATCCCGCTCTCAAAATATTTTGAGTTGTAGAAAGCCCAAATAAATGACCACCACACACCCCTCCATGGCAATCGTTTAGCACAACCTCAGCCTCTTCATGAGTTAATCAATGATGTAAAATAGAATCAGCCCCATGACGGTACAAAGTGTTAACCACAATGAGGTAGTTATTCACTACCTGACGTAGTCATCGATGCTCATCTCGTGAGAGGTGAGAAGGAACCTTCAACATCTTCAAGTATACAATAATGTCACCATACCATGGGTCTATAGTCGAAATGAGAAAAATGTTTTCATCAACTAAAGAGTCCTTGTGAACCTCTCCCTCATCCAAACTTGAAAAATCAGATATAAGCTTAGTAAAAATCAATGACTTCTTCAACTTCGCCGAAACAAACTTGAGGTCAAATTATTTCAATATCACAATCCATTTATTATAATTTCCCCCTATCATCCTTCTGGTGAGGATGAACTGAAATGGATTAATGTGAGATATAACAAATGTTTGGTGAAGAAGGATATAATCCCTCAAACGTTGAACTGCATGGACGATAGCTAAGGCCATCTTCTCAACATGGGTATAACGAAGCTCTGCATCAATAAGGTTTTGACTAAGATAGTAGATGAAATTCTCATGAAGCTCCTCATCCTCTTAAACCAATACCATACCAATCATCCCTTGATACACGGACACATATATAAAAAATTCACGGCTATAGTCGGGTGGACTATGTTGAAATATTGTAACTTCAAAGGATATTCTAAATGTATTTTACCGATGTAACCCAAGGAAGATGTTATTATTCCTCTGACGGGGTGTTACTATTGTATTTGGTCATCATAGAGTCATGAGGTAAATACTCCTCTTGTGTCAGGTCTTTAGTAACCCAATTAATAATATAATATACTATTTTGAGTATTCCTAGGTAAAGTCGGCCCAAATAGTTTATTGGGGCCAACTTGTCTAGTGCAAAAAGTCAATTGACAATTAGTATAAATAGAGGAACTATGGTTATTATTTGAACACACATACTCACTCACTTGTGTATCACATAGGAGAGAGAGATAGACTGAACAGAAGGAGGAGAAAAACTTTTTTCGGGGTCATCTTTTATACATATTATATAGAGTAAGTTTTTGCTGGGTTTTCTTCCCCATGAGGGTTTCTCAAGAGAAATGTCGTGTATATATTATGATTGTGTTTCTATCAATGATTATTGATATGCTGCTGTGATTTTGAATTGAATACTATTGAATATAGTCTAGCATATGAAAAAATTAACATGGTATCAGAGCTAACCTGATTAGAGAAACTTTCACAACGTGAAATCCCCCCTCCTCACTCTTCGAAAGAAAATAGGGTTTTTGAAAAATTTGGAGGATTTAAGATATATTTGCTTAGAAATTTGCTCCCTCCCAGAGCACATATATTGATCCTTAGATCAATTTTTTTTGGGTGGATAGACCTCCAGGAAATCCAAACCCTAGTTTGGTAGTGAACCAGAAAAAATGCACCAAAACAGAACCAGAAACGTTATAGTGATGCAACTTCGCAAGTAGGATTTGAGGACTGAATATTAGGGATCTATAGAAATTAGTTGGACCAACCAATGTGCCTCCTCCAAGTGAATCCATTGGTAATTTAAAACTCCTATTTTGACAATTTTCATTTTTGAGTGACTTACCAGTCAAGATGGCCCCAAGCACTAAGCTTGAGGACAAATTGGAAGGCCTAGAGAACTTCCTGGCTTGGAAGTATAGGATTGGACTCATTCTAAAAGAGAATGGTCTTGAGAAGTACATCAAAAATGATATTGTAGAACCTTAAGAACTTGAAGCTAAGGAGAAGCATGAACAAGACCTAATCAAAGCAATGGGGATCGTTGTTGATTCCATTAAGGATCACTTGATCCCTCAAGTGTCATCCAAGAATACACATAAGAAAATGTATTATGCACTTTCCATAATGTATGAAGGAAATAACATCAACAAAAACATGAATCTAATAACTCAATTGAAGGGCACCAAGATGAGAAAAGGATAATTTGTTCAATATTACTTCACAAGGATCTCCCAGATCAAAGAGAAGATAAGTGCTATTGGAGATACTCTTGATGAGGATGAATTGGTTATGACTACTCTCAATGGCCTCACTAGACCTTGGGACTCATTCATCCAAACTCTACGTGCCAGAAAAGAAAGTATGATGTTTGACATAGTATGGGAAGATTGAATACAAGAAGAAGCTAGAGTAGACAATAGAGAAGCTCTTCTTAGAGAAGATGATCAGGCTCTAGATACCCATACTAAGGAAAGAAATCAATCAAACTTCAAGAAGAGTAATCATAACCCTTCAAAGAAGAAATTACAGAGAATAAAGAAGAAGAAGGATTACTCAAGTTATCAATGTTAAAACTGTCATAAGTTAGGACATAGTGCAATAAAATGTCCATCACTAAAGAACAACAACAACAAAAGACATCATGCTCATCTAGCTGAATATGAGAATAAAGAAAGACCTCAAAAGAGAAATAGAGGAGAAGATGTAGAGGAATATGTGTTATTCTCCACACTCTCTAGATATGTAACACTTGGAGAAGACACATGGCTTATTTATAGTGGTGCATCTAAGCACATGATAGGAAAGAAGACAACTCTGTCAAATATTGAAGAGAATAACTCTTCCCAGAAAGTATCATTGGGAGATGACTATCAATACCCTGTCAAAGGTATTGGTGAATCAAGCTACAAGCTTGACTCTGGGACCTCCATGAAGATGAAGGAAGTACTGTATGTACCAGGTTTGAAAAAGAACCTACTCTCCATCTCATCTCTAGACATGAAAGGATATAGAGTTTCTTTTATAGATGGACAAGTACTCATGTTGCCAAGGGTAAGACACTTGAAGATGTTGTAGTCATCGGAGAAGAAGAAGGAGGATTGTACAAGCTCAGAGGACATCTAGAGATAGCCCTTGTCCATGAGACTACCAACTCAAGTGAATTGTGGCATAGGATACTTGCTCACATCAACTACAAATAATTTCCCTATGTAATCAAGGTGGTAATAAGATTACCAAATATGAAGATTGAACATAAGGGAACCTACAAGGGATGTGCATAGGGAAAGAACATCAAGAATCCTTTTCCGAAAAGTGACACAAAGACTAAAGGTATGTTGGAACTAATCCATTCTGATGTATGTGGTCCTATGCCCTCCATTTCCTTTAGTGGATATGAATATTATGTCACATTTATTGTCACATTTATTGATGATTATTCAAGAAAGACTTGGATACATTTTTTTAGAATAAAAGTGAAGTGTTCGGAAAATTTAAGGAATTGAAAGCCTTGATAGAGAACCAGTCAAAAAGAGAATAAAGACACTGAGATCAGATAATGGTGGAGAATACACATCAAAGGAATTTGAAGCATTCTGTAAGGAGGCAGGAATCAAGAGGGAACTAACTACTCTCTATAATCCCCAACAAAATGGTGTTGCAGAAAGAAAGAATAGAACTATCACGGAAGCAGTGAAGACCATGATTCATGACCAAGACCTCCCTATGCACCTATGGGATGAAGCTGCATGAAATTCCATATATGTGCAAAATAGATTATCTCACACTGCTCTTGAATTCAAGACTTCTGAATAAGTGTATACCGGAAAGAAACCTGAAGTAAGACATCTCAAGATATTTGGTTGTCCAGTATAAGTACATATTCCGAAAGAGAAGAGAACCAAATTTGATCCTTCTAGAAAGAAGGTAATATTTGTAGGATACTGTGAAGTCTCCAAAGCCTTCAAGATATACATTTCAGGACTCCCTCATATCAATATTAGTAGGGATGTAACCTTAGATGAAGAGGCAGGTCTTCATAAATATAGAAGGTGACAGCTTGAAGAAATACATGAAGATGATGTACCTCCCAGAAGGACAGAAGCTAAACGAACTCCTGAAATAGTAGCACCAGAAGGCCATGACATGCTAGAGCCTTGGGATCCCCCTACTATGGATATCTCTCGAAAGAGAAAACATGCTTGGGTAAGAGAAATCATACAAGATGTGGAAAGATATGGAGCACTAGAAGGTTTCACAAGAACCAGCAAGAGATCAAAGCCATATTCCAGTTATGTAGCTTTGATGTGTGATATTCTAGACCAAGAACCCAACAGCTATGAGGAAGCTGCACAAAAGAAATAATGGGTTGAAGCAATGATGGAGATATACCAGTTGATCATGAAGAATGATGTTTGGGATATAGTTCCCAAACCAAAAAACAAGAGTGTGGTTTCTTCGAAATGGATCTACAAGATAAAACATGCTGTGGATAGAAGTATTGAAAAGTACAAAGCAATATTGGTGGCTAGAGGATTCTCTCAAAAAGAAGGAATCGATTATGAAGAGACATTCTCTCCAGTAGCAAGGTACACTTCCATCAAAACTATCATGGATTTTTCCTCCATGATGAAATGGGACTTGCACCAAATGGATGTAAAGACAACCTTCCTTGATGGTGTGATTGAGGAAGAGTTTTACATCGAACAACCAAAAGGATTTGAACTCAAAGACAGAGAAAGTCATGTATGCAAGTTTAAAAAGGCTCTGTGTGGACTGAAACAAGCTCCCAGAGCTTGGTATGGTTGAATAGATAGCTTCTTGACAAGCATGGGCTTTACCAAGAATAAAGTTGATCCTAATCTTTATATGAAGATTATAAATGATGAACCAGTCATACTACTATTATATGTGGATGATCTATTTCTGACTGGAAATGAGAAATAGATCAAGGATTGCAAGAAGAAGCTAGCTAAATAATTCGAGATGAAAGATCTTGGATTAATGCATTATTTCCTAGGGTTGGAAGTGTGGAAGAGCCCAAAAGGAATATTTCTAAATCAGGGAAATTATGCAGTAGAAATATTGAAAAGATTTGATATGTTGGATTGTAAATTCATGGCCACAGCAACGGACACCAACTTAAAGCTGTTGTCTAATGAGACATTCGAGCTAGTAGGCATGACTCACTACAAACAAATTATTGGGTCATTGATGTATCTGATGAACACAAGGCCAGTTATATCCTTTTCTTTGAACACCTTGAGTGAGTATCTAGTTAAACCTAGATGAGTTCACTTAATAGCTGCAAAGAATGTGATGAGGTACCTAAAATGTGTGATTGATTTGGGACTATACTATGGAAGATATCATGACTACAATTTGCATGGATATACGGATTCAAATTGGACAGGAAGTGTCGTAGACATGAAAAGCACATCAGGTGGATGTTATTGTCTAGGATCCACCATGATCTCATGGTTTAGTAAGAAATAGTCTAGTGTTTCTCTCAGCATGGCTAAAGCAAATTATATTGCAGCTTGATCCACTTGTTGTGAAGCGATTTGGATTCAAAAGTTGATGTCAGTAATATTTGACATGGAGGTGGACACTACAGTAATTTTTTGTGACAGCCACAGTTGTATAAAGATGACAGAAAATCCAAGGTTCCAAAACAAATTGAAGCATATATAAATTTGATATTTATATATAAGGGATATGGTACAAAAGGGAGCCATCAAGCTCCAGTCTGTGGGTACCGATGGGAAAGTTGCTGATATACTGACCAAACCTCTCTCTCAAATGAAGTTCGAGTATTTCGACAACAAGCTTGGTGTAGTTTGGAAGGACATTCCTCACAAGGAAGACAAGTGATGGGACTACAAATAATGGACCATCTTCAAAGGAAGATCAGGTCAGAGACATGAACCCTTCTCAGTCTAAGGGGGAGCTAGTTGATAATATGAAAACTTCCTAGGAAAGGGGGAGCAATGACGAGATTTTCTATGTAGATGATACTCTCATGTGGAGAGTATAGCTACATTCATATGTATAGTCTATTGAGTAACACTCACTTGGGAGTGGTCCTAAACTATGTGGTATGGATTCTCGGTGATGTTACTCTTATGTGGAGAGTATATCTACATTCATATGTAGACTCCATATAGTAACACTCGCTTGGGAGTGGTCCTAACCTGTGTGGTATGGATTCTCTTTGATGATACTCTTATGTGGAGAGTATAGCTACATTCATATGTATATTCCATAGAGTTAACACTCGCTTGGGAGTGGTCCTAACCTATGTGGTATGGATTCTCTATGATGAGTCCTCACAGACGTCGGGACTGGCATTGTGTATGCAGTCAAGATACTATTATGTGGAGAGTATAGCTACATTCATATGTAGATTCCATAGAGTTCACACTCGCTTGGGAGTGGTCCTAACCTCTTTGGTATGGATTCTCTATCATGAGTCCTCACAGACGCTAGGATTGACATTGTGTATGCAATCGAGATACTCTTATGTGGAGTGTATAGCTACATTCATATGTAGATTCCATAGAGTTAACACTCACTTGGGAGTGGTCCTAACCTATGTGGTATGGATTCTCTATGATGAGTCCTCACAGGCGCCATGACTGAAATTGTGTATGTAGTCAAGATACTCTTATGTGGCGAGTATAGCTACATTCATACGTAGATTCCATAGAGTTAACACTCGCTTGGGAGTGTTCCTAGCCTGTGTGGTATGGATTCTCTATGATGAGTCCTCACGGATGCCAGGACTGACATTGTGTATGCAGTCAAGATACTCTTATGTGGAGAGTATAGATACATTCTTATGTAGTTTCCATAGATTTAACACTCACTTGGGAGTGGTCCTAACCTGTGTGGTATGGATTCTCTATGATGAGTCCTCATGGATGATGTAGTATAACACTCACTTGTGAGTGGTCCTAACCTGTGTGGTATGGATGGGCTACGGACTGACACTAGGTGCGGTTGAGATCTACATTTAGTTGTAGACAATTCGAATGATCCATGAAATGGATCATGTTGATGGAGGATTGCATTGTCCTTGGACTTAGGTCCTAAAGTGATAGGGATTGATCATCCCAAAAATAGATCATGTGTACCGCAGGTAGTGTGGTGGCAAAGGATCAAGTAGATCGAAGTGCTGCAAAGGATAGAAAGGATCGAAGAGCTGCTATAAAAGGATCGAAAGGATCGAAGTGATCCTACAAAAGATCAAAAATATCAAAGTGCTACTGCAAAGGGTTAGAAGATCGAAGTACTACTGCAAAGGATCAGAAGATCCAAGTGCTGCTACGAAGGATCGAAAGATTGAAGCGTTGTTGGAAAGAAAGGATAAAGTGATCATGTGATGCAAAATATGAAGAGTAACTGTTCCAAGTTACTAATTGTGAAAAACTTCCCATGACATATAAATGTATCTCCTCAATGTACTGTTGTAATTTGTCTTTATGTTCTCCTATAGTCTATGATGATGTCGCCAGTAGAATAAACTTCTCATTTATGGGGATTCTTTAGATATTGTAACTTCAAAGGATATTCTAAATGTATTTTACTCATGTAACCCAAGGGAGATGTTATTATTCCTCCGACGAGGTGTTACTATTGTATTTGGTCATCATAGAGTCATGAGGTAAAGCCTCCTCTTGTGTTGGGTCTTTAGTACCCCAATTAATAATGCAATATACTGTTTTGAGTATTCCTAGGTAAATTCAGCCTAGAGAGTTTAATGGGGCTGACTTGTCTAGTGAAAAAAGTCAATTGACAATTAGTATAAATAGAGGAGCTATGGTTTTTATTTGAACACACAGACTCACTCACTTGTGTAGTGCATAGTGTTGCTAGGGTTTCACCCCTAGCTTGTACGAATGAGTACCTACTAAGGACAATGGATTCCTTAGTAGCAGTTCAATGATATGTGAATTAAAAGCTATAACTGAAATAAAAAACTAAATTTAAATACGTTCATGAAGCAAAACAGTAAAAAGTAAATAGTAATTTTGTATTAATCTGACCTCCAATGTGAAAATTGGTGAAGCCCATTGTGGTGATTCGAGTCGGTGGCTCCGAGCTTCAAGTTGCTTCTTCTCTTTCTCCAATGGTGGAAATGGGCCAAAAGGGGCTCTCACGGTGAAAGCAGCTCAATGGTGAGCTGGGATTTCAAGAGCAATTTTGGCAGAGGCAGGATACTTGTGATTGTGGATCTAAAATAAGGGATCTTCACCCCTTATTTATAATTGGAAACCATGCAGTTTAGGGTTAGGGTTTCAGCTGTTTAGGGTTTTTTCCTCATTTTCCTCATTATTTTATATTTTTTCTTCCTTTTTGGAGCTTTTTGCTTTTTTGGAGGAATTTTTGATATTTTTAGAGGAAAAAAGGGTTTTATGGCCTTTTGGAGGTATTTTAAGCCTTTTGGAGACTTTTTACATGGTTTTATGGGTTTTGGATGGAAATATGGTATGAAAATGGACAAATGAGCCATGTGATGGGGTAGATGAGGTATTGAACCTTTTTTGGGTGTTAACAGATTGCCCCCTGATGTGCGAGGGAAGGAGCTCATCGTATGGCCGATGGACATCATGAGTCATATTCATTTTTTGATGGGGTGTGGAGAAGAGAAGGAACCAACTTAAGCTTGGAACAACGATCTCGAACCAATCTGCAAGGACTAAAAAGTACATAACCTCAATAATGGATGAGGAATCATCTGATCATATGGACGAGGCGGGCATTCCCATGCTCGTATCAAGATACATGAAAATAACTGTGAGGCCCAATTAGAGGGTCCTATAGGATACATAGGAATCCATTGTGTATATCATAAGGGTCTAGAAGGGACACAAATCTGGAACATACTGCTGGGCTGACCATGTCTGAGCTGAGCAACTGATGCACTGGAATGACCGCAGTGCTACTGAATGTGGTTCCAAGAGGAACTAATGAGCTGCTGGATCAAAATGACAACGATCATACTTGCAATGGTACACTGATCTGGAACTGAATCGGGTACTCGAGGAAGCATGGAACTGGATGGCTTCCGAATACAATCGCCAACGCAGCCCGGACATCCACGGGAACATAAAACTGGCTGTTCCGAAGTGACTCACCAATGTGCTAGATTCGGGGGAGGTCCGAGGTCTTCGACAAATAATGGAACAGATATGAATCCTACGTGATTCTCACCGATGCGATCAAGGTGCTGAAGTTGAGCATGTGAGAAACAACCATTCAGAGAGGCAGTGATGATTTCTCCCAAAACGGTCCATAGGCACTCACCACAGATGGTGATGGGTCCAAGACGCAGGGGCCTCTGGATCTATCCTCTGGAATAGAGGGGCTTGTCATCGACAGAGGGAGACCTGCAACTATCAAGGCAATGATGTTTTCTTGACAAGAGCGCGAGGTGAAAAACCAAATTGTGATAGTACTGACGGCAGGAGTGATAAACTGGGGGGAATAACTGGGCAAGTAGAGTGGGTGGACTCAAACTTCCTTTGTTCAGAGTATGATGGTGGGGATGATCGGGCAGCATGTGAAATTGGCTGGTGGTAAAAGGATCATAGCTATATGGGATCTGAGGGTGACTGGGACGAGGGAGACTCAAGCTGTAGTACAATGGAAGGAGATTGTAGAATACTCTGAACAAAGGTGACCTGATTGGGGGTGCGGCCGAGAAGATTGATCATAGCGCCAAGAGGCGCGGGGGGACTTCTTCATGGGTTAGGGAACTAGAAGAAGTGTGGATACAAAATGGCTCTGTCATGTGTATTTTACGAGCCCAGGACAGTTCATGCTCGTGGTTGCTTTCAATTTTTAGGAGTCTGAAAGCAATAAGAAGACTCTGAAGTAATGGAATGATACTGTCGTGTGGATTTTACGAGCCCAGGACAGTACATGCTCATGGTTGCTTTCAATTTTAAGGAGTCTGAAAGAAAATAAGAAGACTCTGAATTAATGGAATAATACTGTCATGTGGATTTTACGCGCCCAAGACAGTACATGCTCGTGGTTGCTTTCAATTTTAAGGAGTCTGAAAGCAAATAAGAAGACTCTGAATTAATGGAATGGTACTGTCGTGTGGATTTTACGAGTCCAGGACAGTACATGCTCATGGTTGCTTTCAATTTTAAGGAGTCTGAAAGCAAATAAGAAGACTCTGAATTCATTAGGCAAGGAGGAAGCGTTCAATCAAGGAATATTTATGATGGCCAAGACTGAGGGTGGGGGGAACACTGATGGGCCTCCTTGCGGGGTAAGTGAATGGTGGCAAACTAACGAAATATTTGTAGTATGACAGGAGTGGATGGCTCATGTAAAAAGTGTGAAATAATCTGATGACGGCTGATGTGGCGCGCAAATAAATGCGGCAAGGTGTAGGGATGCAATGTTGACATTGTACCAAATGAGAGCGAGAAATGATCTCAAGCATCGTCACGAGCTCAAAAAAAATGAATCCGGCGATATAAAAAATGTGAAAAACGGAGAACGACTGATGTGGCACGCAAACCGAGGCGACTAATGGTGTTTAAAAAAATGGGTAAAAAATGACATAGAGAAAATAATGCAACGAGGTGACCATCGGGATGGTCTCATCGTGCTTATTCCAATGGTGGAAACGGTTCGAAAAATGGACTCCGTATGGGTTCAGAATGGCTAAACGAGAGAAAAGTCAACGGACTATAAATAGTAAGTGGGCCCAACATGACATGTGTCATTTGATTAGTGGATATTGACTTGTGAGCACAGTGGGCCAGAACTGACGTGTCATTACTAGACGATCCGACCGGTCGACTGCAGATTCGGGAGAGACAGGTAGGCCGTCAAAATTATGCCTGCATTATTTTTGGGTTTGGGGGGCGGGTAGTGGTTCCTAGGGGTCTTGTTGTATGGTCCACATGGGTAGACCGTGGGTCAGGGTGTCCAAACCACGGTCGCAGACCGCGGGTTTGAGTCAGGACAGCCGCAGTCTCGGATCGCGGCTGTAGGTCTAACAGCCGCGGTCGCGGACCGCGGCTACAGGCCTAACAGTCATGGTCGAGGACCGCGGCTACAGGTCTGGCAGCCGCGGTCGGAGACTGCGACTGTAGGCCTGACAGCCGCAGTCAGAGACTGCGGCTGTAGCTTTGACAGCCGCGGTTGGGGGCCGGGTTGTTCTGGTTTTTGTTTGGATGGGTGGGAAGGTCCATTATTTTGACGTGAGCCTGATGAGACTTCGTTGTGTGATTGACAGGATGCCACCGGTGCCATGGAGGGAGCGAGAGGTCCCAGAGGAGATAATGACAGTGGTTCGAGAGGATCGCCGGGTGCGGTCACTGCTAGGACTCTTCGGACTGCTGAAGTTCGTAGAGGTTCCTATTATGCGGTCAGCAAGATTGCTGCTGAACTGGTTGGTCGGATTCTGGGATCCAGATGCGCTGGCATTTCAGGTGCAGGGAGAGAGGGTGGACCTCACCCTCACTGACATTTATTTCTTGATGGGGTTGCCCTGCCTGGGGAGGGTATCAGATACTCAGCTGCGGGTGTCTGCGGATCTGGATATGGATGATATGGTGGAGCGGTTTTGTCGGCCGGACACTTGGGTGCATCAGAATGCACTCTTGGTGAGGGATCTGCGGGAGCCAGCAGTACAGGCGATGGCGGCTTGTGTGGTTCATATTTTGGGGTCCCAATCACCTGAGAAGGTGTCTGGGGGTCATATGCAGCTTGTAGAGCGTGTACTGGCCGGGACCTATTTTTCCTGGGGCTAGATGTTCCTGACCTGCATGCAGCAACAGCTGACCACGGAGAAGGAGTCTGGCAAGGGATTTTGTTATGGTTCCTTTTTGTGTGCCTTCTTTATGGAGAGGGTCCCCACACTGCGGCCGCGGGTGCCGGTCAGGGCAGGAGGCTTGAGGGAGCCTCGGATGGTGTGGTGGGGAGAGGTAATGCGCCACCGTGGTGGTGGGGATGTTGGGCGTTACTTTACTCAGGAGCTATACTTGTAGTGGCTCCAGCTACCACTGATGCTGGAGGACTATCCATACAGGGATATGGACTTCACGGGAGATCCGGATGCTCCATGGCCACCAGGACAGGCATGGGGGCCTGATGGTACGTATGATTTGTTTGCATTGTTCAGTTTATGTATATGATATATTGCTGATATATGGTAACTGACAAAATGGTGTTTTGCAGATGTGGGTCCGAGGCCACCGCCAGGACATGTGGCACGCAGAGGGACTGTGTCCATTCCAGCGTTGCTTGGGCGGGGGGAGGTGCATCGTCCAGATGCCGAGAGGACACTGGAGTCTGTACGGGTGCTGTTAGATCAGTTGCTCATGGGAGTGACTGACACAGGATGGCGGGACCTGGGTCCGGCTGTGGTCCAGGATTGCTTGGGGGCACCCCGAGATTTTAGATCGATCGCTATCCGAGTGGCCCTATTGGCGGACAGGGCGCGGGCCCAGGGGCCCAGACGGGATGTGGACGCGCTGGAGGAGGAGCGAGGGGAGGAGTCAGAGGCTGCAGATACTGACAGTGATGCAGGGTACGACTCTCGTTAGGGAGAGTAGGGGACTCCCCCAGATTTTTTGTAGCTACGACCTGCACCTTATGAGGCTTTTTGGGATGTATATACATTTTTTGTAGAGCTGAGTACAGGGGTACTCAGGAAATGTATATCTCTGTATCATGTATTTTTTGATATGTATATATTTATGCACATGGATGCACTTTTGTATGATGTTGTTTCATTTGTACGCACGTGGATGCGTTTGATGAAGTGTTGTATGTTTGTATTGCACGTGGATGCAAGTAGTCTAGGATGTTGGGCACGTGGATGCCCCTTGTGTGTTTGATGTGATGTGACATGATTTATGATTAGGCACATGGATGCCCATATGGATGCAAAATGTTTATGCAATGCCCGTGCGAAAGGTTTGTGTCGTCAAATTGGTTGATGAAGGAGTGGTGGTGGAAGAGATCATATAAATGGTATTAACCTCTTCGGAAGAGGAAGATTCTGGGGGGTGGATCTCCACAATGGTGGGTGGTGCTATCTCAAGATCCAGATTGTTCATCTCAAAGAGAGTGGTATTGACCTCTCCGAAAGGGGAAGAGACCGGGGAATGTATTTCCACAATAGTGGGTGGTGCCATCTCAAGATCCAGATGGTTCATTTCAAAGAGATCTACTCTGTACTCTGGGAGATCGGGACAGTGATGTGAGTAATTCCCGTAGACACCGCATAAGGCACAGGAGTGGTTAGTGCGCAAGGATTTGTCGCGAGGCATAGGGGTTGAATCTAAATGGACAACTGGGATAGTGGGGCCATCGTCAATCATTTTCATGTATTCCTGTAATGCCGGTAACTGAGGACATAGGTGAGTCGGATGGCCCAACTCATCGCACAGCGTGCATTTGGGAGGAGCAAGAAACACAGGGGGATTTTTTACTGTCTTAGGAGGTGGGACAGCAGTGTAAGGTTGGGGGCCTCTGCCCCCAGTGGGTTTGGTAAAAGGAGGGGGGTGTTTCGCGGAGGATGACGGGGTAGCGACACCGGGAGGTGGTTGACTAGTAGTGACAATGGGTTGCACCGGTTGCAGGACGATATCTGGTGTCGGCGGACGAACGGGAGGCGAAAGATACCAAACGGGTAATCCTAGGGTTAACCCAGGGAGGCTAAGGGTGGCCATAACCGGGGATTTAACTATTCCCGAGGGAGGGAAGAGGAAAGGAATGGTATGGATGGGTGTAGCACCAATGTGACTAGTTACCAAAGGGGGTTGAGGCAACAAGGGCGGTTGATTAGTAGGAGTTTGCGTGTTATGGGACAGGGTACATAGGTCGGACACTTCAGCAGCAGGTGACGGGGGTGGAATAGGTTCGAAGGTCGAGGACATTGGTGCGTCTGAGGAAACAAATGAGGTGGTGACATCCGAAATAGATGGTTCAACCATGGCTGGTGACGGGGGTGGAATAGATGGGAAGGGCGATGTCATTGGTGCGTCGGAGTAAACTCCGGGTCCCATAGAAGAAACAAATGAGGTGGTGGCACTAGAAATAGGTTGTTCAACCATGGGGAGGACATTTTCAGGTGCCGCGGGGGCATTGGGATCATGGTAAGTGAGTTGGTCAACCTTGACCACGCGTCCCTCATGGGGGAACATCATGGTATGAAAAATAGTAGAAGCAACTGCTCGCATGGCATACATGTAGCTGCGGCCAAGTAAAAGGTTGTAATCAAGCTGTGCATTGATAACCTCGATGTTTATGTGAACGAGTTTTCCGGCCAGCTGGACGGGGACGTTAGTTAATAGGCCATGTGGTTGAGCTGAACGGCCGTCGTAGGCTCGCAACGCAGTAGAGGACTGCTGGAGAGGGGGGGATCCCATTTGCTTCCAGATGGAGATGGGCATGACACATGTAGAGGCACCTTCATCAATAATGCATCGATGGACGACAAAGTTCCTAATGGAAACAGAAACTTGGAATGCCAAAGTGGAAGGAAGGCAGGGTTCGGATTGGTCTAAATCAAATGTCATTAACTGCGAATCATTTGGATCGATAGCCCCAATGGCTGAGAGTAAAGTATTGCACTGCAAAGGGCAGTTTTTTAAGACTTCTAACGCAGACATGGCTGCGGGGGATTGGGCTAAGTCATCGACAATGTTGTAGTTGGGCGCAGCTCGCATATTGGGGTTGTTGTTGATACGGCGAAGTGGGAAACGAGGTGCTTTGGGGGCGCCATCTAGTGGAGGTGGAGGTATACGTAATGCCTGATCAGTGGGATGAGCGTTAGTGGGTTTATCGGCGGGGGGAGCTTCAGGAGTGGATCCATATTGGTTCCGTCGAGTTTGGAGGTTGACCTCATTGGAGGACATCATCAACAAATGGTGGGTCCCTGAGTCAAAAATGGGTTGATCAGGAGCAGCATAAGTGATTTGTTGGGGTGGTGCATTAGCTTGAGGGGGAGGAAACGGTTCAGTATTCACTATGCCTTGGGTTGGTAATGGGTTTTGCAAGACCAAAGGTGGCTACTGAGGTGGTGGCGGGTTGGGTGGTGCTTGAGGAGCCCCCTGCCCTTGGCGTTGTACATCAGCAGCCCAAAGTTGCCGAACCCACTCCATATGTGGACAAAAATGTGTGTAATGGCCGTAGACCCCGCAAACAGAACAAGGGTAGTTTGTTCACAAATTGGGGTTTTTAGCCTACTTAGGCAGGCGATCAGGGTTTTGGTTAGCAGGGGCCGCATTATTACTAGCGGTGGGATTAGGGTGTTGACCAGCTTGCTCAGTTGGTTGGTTGTTCCCACGATTTCGGCCTCTGTCGTGGTTTTGTTGGCCTTGGTTGCGTTGGTTGTTCTGGTTTTGCTACGGGTTTTGTTGAGCGTAAACTTGCCCTTGGACAGTAGGTGGATTCTGAGTTTGCGCAGGGGCTGGAGCAGGCTGCGGTGGATGGTATGTAGGTGGATGATGCGTAGGGGCAGCAACCTAAGGGGGTTGCAGATAGTGCTGTGGAGCGGGTTGTGGGTTTGCTGCATGGGCTGCTTGGGACGGGTAATAATGAGGTTGGGCTTGTGAGGGCGTAGGAGCTGGTGCAGCCTGCTGGTGATAGTAAGGCTGATGTGCGACTGGGGGGGTGTAAGCGGGAGTCATATTACCAAAACACTGAGGTGGACATGAGGGTCCATGGGTATGGTGGTGATGTGTCATGGGAGCATATTGGTTGGTTGCTCCAGACTGGGAGGTGGCCCGCGAAGGGTCAGGGCCAGGGGTGGGACGAGCTATGGAAAATGGCTGAGGCTATGAAGAGACGCGGCCAATGATGCCGTCGGCAGCATAGGATTCCCCCGGCGCATCGTGCTGGGAGGAATTGTCTCGAGGGGCGTCAAGTATGATGGTATAAAGGTAACCTGACTCGGCGTAAATGAGATCGAACTGTTGGGATTTAAGGATAGCCTCTTCCTCAGATTGGGGTCTTTCGGATGCAACATCCTTAGCAATGATAGGAAGGAGGGATTTAAGGAACCAATCTAGGAAGATCCGGTCATCTAACTTGATTTTGCATAGGCTACGGCGTCGACGCCATTCATGAATGTGGTCTGTGATGTGGGTAGCCGTGTTCTGTTTGCATGATAGTAGGATTTCAACGCCTGCGTCATAGCGGATAGGTAACTGGAAGAACTGGAGGTAGGTCGAGGCCAGGGAAGTAAAGGTGGCATGGGTTCCGTGGGGTTGTTCGATATACCACTTGGCAGCAGAGCCAGTGAAAGTGCGCTGTAATAAACAGAGGCAAATAGGGTCATCTACTATGGAGTTGGAGGAGCACCATAGATGGAAGGACATGATATGGTTCTGTGGGTCTTCACCTGCCTTACCCTCGAAATTAGGGATGTCTGAGGGGAGCTTGGTGGGCATGTGAGGCCACGCAGGGTTGTGTCGGATGGGGTCGTTGGTTAATTTGGCTAGATCAGGCAGGTTGAGGCTAGCCATGAATGGCAAATTGGACGAAGGATGTGCCACGGTAGTGGGTTGGACCAAGTTGGGGCCGATGCCCCCAAGTGGGGGGGTAATATGAGGGAGGTTGCCCCCAAGTGGGGGAACTAAGGTGGTATAGGATGGACCTGCACCACCATGGGTGGTATGAGTCACTAATGGAGTGGGGATAGGTATTCTCGCTGCGGGAATCGGTACTGTGAGGGGAACAGTAGAGGGGCCCCCCATGGAGGGCATACCCAAAGTAGGTGTGGTACCGGGTGTCGTGGTGGATGTGCCACCAACGGTCCCTACCAAGATGGGAGTGGGAGTCACGCCAGCCATGGGGCTAGTAGGGGCAGTGTAAAGGGGGTTCTCAGACTCTGGCTCAGAATCAGAGGTAAAATAAGGGGTGTCAGTATCTGGTGACGGATTCCTATGTCGCTGACGAGTGGAGTCAAGTGACAAGGATCGAGATCTGTGTCGATGACGGGTGGTGTCAAGTGAACCGTGCTATGGGGGCTCGCCTCTGAGGCACCGAGAATGTCTCAGGGACTCAATGGTGACAAATGGTGTCAAATCTGTGTGGGTTGAGGTAGGTAGAAAACAGCTCAAAAACTCTAATGCAACCGAGTGTGCAGAAGGAGAGCTCAAAAAATGGGGCGCTCAGGCCAACAACAACTCAAAACACCCACTGTAACTGCGTGCTACAATAGGCGGAGTATCAACAGAAATGGTCAGAATACCAAAAAAAAAACAGGTTGCCTATAAATAAAAAACGGTGGACTCACTAGACCAAAAGGAGGTAAGGGAGCATGCAAACACCTAACTAAAAGTATTATGACTTAACTAGAAATATCCTCTGCAAGGTGATGAAATCCAAGTTAGACAATATGAATAGCGAAGCCAAGTGGCTAAGGTATCCCCCTACCGAGAGGGACACCGGGTAGTCAAATCCTAGAAGAATGGCAACTAAGATACCCCGTTCATGACATGTCCAGAAAGGTAAATCTGTCGCTTGGTCCTTTAACCGCAATACCCCTATACAGGGATATCCCGAGAACTGTGAAAGGTAGCCCTTCAGTTACTGAATGGAGTTTGGTATTCCACTCAGACCTCCGGAACCAATCTCACGACTTCAACCCTCCTAAGGGAGAGGCCCTCTGATAAACCGGTTGTGACCGTGTCAAAAAATACTAAGGGATTTTGGTTCCCTAATGGACAACAACTATGTCTCAAGTGTAAATAACCGAGGGGTGTTATTGGAAGCCTATCCCCCCGATCCTACCTAACTACAAAAATTCTTTTATGCTCCCCATGTGGGGTTAGAACGTTGGTTGAGTTAAGTAGTTTTTAAGTCTCACTTGAATTAGGTGACAGATTGTGTGCTTATGAGGTTATGAACCTAGAAAAGAAGTGCCAGGGCAACTTCGTAAATATCAATAATACTGAATTAAAAATTTTTACCATGCAAGATTATCTGAATAAACCATGCTAATTTTTTTTTTATTTTTTATTTTTTAAGTTCTGTAGAGGGGGACAAAGATGGCTGTAGGGCTGCAGGTAGAACAGGTGGCTGTGCAGTTGCAGAAAAAATGGCAGCAAAGGGGCTAGGTTCAAAAAGCCAAAACAAGTGCAAAAACTAGATCACGGGTTTGAGGCGAAGTCGTGCGGTCGGACCGCGGGTTTTAAGGAAACAGTCGCGGTCAAGTCACAGGTTTCTGGATAGCAGACGCGGGCGGACCGTGGGTTTCTGGATGGCAGACGCGGGCGGACCGCGTTTTTGAAGAAAACATGTGCGGTCAGGTCACGGGTTTCTGGACTGTAGACGTGGGCGGACCGCGGGTTTGAAGAAAATAGGTGCGGTCGGGTTGCGGGTTTCGGTTTGGCAGACGCGGGCGGACCGCGAGTTTGAAGCTAACAGGCGCGGTCGGAGCGCAGCTAACAGGGAAAAATACGCAGCCGAGTCGCAGCTAAGAGCTGGAAAGGCGCGGTCGGGTCGCAGCTAAGGACTGGAAAGACGCGGTCGGAACGCGACTGTGAAGGAAAAAACAGCGGTTTACGGCGGCTGAAAGGACAAAACAAAAAATAAAATAGATAAAAAAGCCAGCGGAGTCGCCAAAACTATTGCTAGGATTTCACCCATAGCTTGTACGAATGAGTACCTACTAAGGACAATGGATTCCTTCGTAGCAGTTCAATTATATGTGAATTAAAAGCTATAACTGAAATAAAAAAACTAAATCTAAATACGTTCATGAAGCAAAACAGTAAAAAGTAAATAGTAATTTTGTATTAATCTGACCTCCAATGTGAAGGTTGGTGAAGCCCGTTGCGGTGATTCGAGTCGGTGGCTCCGAGCTTCAATTTGCTTCTTCTCTTTCTCCAATGGTGGAAATGGGCCAAAAGGGGCTCTCACGGTGAAAGCAGCTCAATGGTGAGCTGGGATTTCAAGAGCAATTTTGGCAGAGGCAGGATACTTGTGATTGTGGATATGAAATGAGGGGTCTCCATCACTTATTTATAGTGGTGGAGTGCCGGTTTAGGGTTAGGGTTTCAGCTGTTTAGGGTTTTTTCCTCATTTTCCTCATTATTTTATATTTTTTCTTCCTTTTTGGAGCTTTTTGCTTTTTTGGAGGAATTTTTGATATTTTTAGAGGAAAAAAGGGTTTTATGGCCTTTTGGAGGTATTTTAAGCCTTTTGGAGACTTTTTACATGGTTTTATGGGTTTTGGATGGAAATATGGTATGAAAATGGACAAATGAGCCATGTGATGGGGTAGATGAGGTATTGAACCTTTTTTGGGTGTTAACACATAGGGGAGAGAGAGAGAGAGAGAGAGAGAGAGATTGAACAGAAGGAGGAGAACAACTATTTTCGTGGTTGTATTTTATACATCTTATACATAGTACATTTTTGTTGGGTTTTGTTGCCCTTGAGGGTTTCCTAGGATAAATGTTGTGTCTATCTTGTGATTGTGTTTCTATCAATGATTCTTGATATGCTGTTGTGATTTTAAATTGAATACTATTGAATATATTCTAGCATATGAAAAACTTAACAAGCTGAGCATGGGGGATGATGCCAAGGGTCTCTTCAAAGCATCAAAAGACTCCTGGGATTTCTCATCCCAAATAAACAGAAGTTCTTTCTTCAACAAATGCATGAATCCTTTAGTCAAATTGGAAAAATTGACTACGAATCTTCGCAATAAGTTTGCCATACCTTGCACACATTGAAGATTTCTATTGTTACGCAAGGAAGACAATTGAAGTATTGTCTCAACCTTCAAAGGATCGACCATTATACCCTCCTTGGAAACAATGAACCTTAGTAAGTAACCAACCTTCATGAAAAAAATGCACTTATGAGGATTTAACCGAATTTGATAACAAAGGCGTCTTTCAAAAACCAAATGCAAATTATAAGCATGACACACCCTCATATGAGAGTGAGCAGTTAAGTCATCCATATACACTTCAATAATAATTTGAAGATCATGAAAGGAAAAGTTCATAGCCCATTGAAATGTTGCTCTGGCATTTTTAAGGACGAAGGGAACCTATCGGTACACAAAAGTACCCCAAGGACAAATGAAAGTAGTATTGTGTTTGTCCTCGGGTTTAATTTGAATCTGATTATATCCAGAAAATCCATCCGTAAAGGAGAAAACTTCGCTCCCCACACACTCATCCAAAATATGATCAATAAATGGTGTGGGGAAGCTATCTTTAGGATAGGCATGATCCAAATCTCTAAAATCGGTGCATACATAGATCGTTCCCTACTTCTTATCCACTGGAATGGTATTTGACACCCACTCCATCAAGGGAACAAGATAGATAAAGCCAAATTTGAGTAAATTCTCTATCTCAGCCTTAGCAGTGGGTTCTTTCTTAGGATTCATTGCACGCAAACATTTTCGAACAAGTTTAGAATCCAGATAGGTTTTGATTTCATGCTTGACAATGCGAGCGTCAATTCTTGGCATTTTCTCATATGAACAAGCAAACATATCTCGAAATTCTTTTAAAAACTTGGTGTACTCTCTAATCTCATCGGGGGAACAATCAACCCCAATGTTTACATGTTTTCAATATTTCTAGGAACGCAAGAAATATTTGATAGGTATAGTTGGTGACAAGTTAGCCATGTTCCCTTCAGAATACTTGCTAGGAGAGCCTAATGGGACCATGTGCCTACCAATTTTCTTGTGAAATATATCCTTAAAGTCATCACACTCAATATCGTCAAGCTTAGGGAGAAAATAATATCTATGATGCAACTCTCCCCAAGGTTGTTCTAGCCCAGACGAAGTCTCAAGAATAGCTTTTCCTGATGGAAATATTTTCATCGAGGCAATCATGTGACTGAGATGAAAACACTTCCCAAGAAGGAAATGCATAAGGGTCCTCCTCCTCCATCCGCGAAGAGGAAGGATTAGACTCTACAACCAAATCAAGATTAGCTTGATAAGACATCATAGTTGTAGAAAATGGCATGTGCATATCGACAGGTATAGAATCACCCGAAGTACTCAGATAAGGAAGATTCCAATGATCCTCCATATGTGAAGTGCAAAAAGGAACCAAAATCAACAACGTGGAAGCCCTACCAAGACTAGAATTGATCATAAGAATAGGCATGAAATAACTAAAAGTTCCCATTATCGAAGGATACATGCGCACCCCAACATTCTGAGTTGTCGGCTAAGAATGATCGATAATCGAGATAGAAGCTCTCAACGATGCTTTCAAACTAGAATTATCAAAGGATATTTGATCGATTGTCACAATATTCCCATCGAAATGAAAACAAATAACCCAATAGAGTGACAATGCGACTGCTTGCATATTGTAAATCTAGTTCCTACCCAGTAAAATATTATAGTCAAGGGAACCACCTCGACCTCGATCGCAATAGTCTTCCCTCCCAATTGGAACTCAAGGGAAGGAATAATGTCATGTGGCCAAAATGATATTCCATCAAATGCATTTAACATGGTGCTTGACTTAGATAACGTAGGAGAAACCAACCCCTTCCAACATGACGAAGACATCACAAAAGCCGTAGTGCCTTCATCAATCACTGTGCATTTGATCGTGTTTTTTAGACATTCTACATGAACCAAAAGGTACACATAGTAAGTAAAGTGAGGTTGGACTCCATGAGTTTCAAATTTGATCACCCAATGAGAGATTCCATTAGTCACCCCAAGAGCAGACAATAAGGCTTTCCTTCATGGAGTACAAGTCTGAAGAACTTCTAACGCGAACGTCGCATAAGAATTCTGGCCCAACTCCTCGACAATAGAATAGTTCTGGGTGGCTTGGTCATTGGGATGGGTTCCCCGAACACTTTAATAATCCCTTAGGAATGTGATGTGGAGCTTCAGGCTTATCACTTGCCTTTTCTATACGCTAAGGGCTCTCGGGTGGAGCAGGTTCTTTTCCTAGTTATGGTTGTGATGTACCATAATCCTTAGAACAAGTCACAACATTTTAGACAAACATCATATTAATGCAACTATGGCCACTAATGGTGTCCTATGGGTTTGGAGTCCCACCAGAAGAACCACCAAAATCCACAGTCCTCGAGTTCATATTCTGGTTTTGTGGTAAAGGATTTACTAACACAGTTGGGCTCTGTATGATTAAAGTTGAGGCATCTTCTATCCAAGGGCACAAGTGAGTGAGGTGATCATCCCTACAAATATTACAAGGAAATTTAACCTTACACTTAGGTTTCTTGTCCCCCCAGCATTATTTTTGTTCTTGTCATTATTATCATTTTCATTGATATTCCTACCCTTTCAATTGTTTTTACCTTTCTTTTTATTCCGTCCAAGTTTCTAGTTACCTTTCTGGTTCGACAAAAAGTATATCCATCATTTGGGTAGGATGAGACAAATCTGTAGCTTGTCTCAACATAGACTGGTTAATAAACAAATTATTCATTTGGTTTGTAAACGATCTTCCAGGATTAACACTTACAGAGTCAACAATTCCATCGGCATGTGGACCAAGTTTAAATATAGGATCGAAATTGGATCTAGGTGCGTTTCATGTGATCTCATATAAGAGCCCAAATTGATCATAAATCAAATCTAGTTGTTGAGCTCTAAATATATCTTGTTCCTCATTTTGCACTTCGGATGTGGAAACATCCTTCACTATGTAAGGCAATAAATACTTGAGGAACCATTCCAAAAGGAAATATGGTGGTATAAAATCATTAATCAATCTCTTCCATCTATTCCACTCTTGAATGTGATCAGATATATGCATGGATTTCTCCTGCCAAAATTTCGACAAGAGTTCAGTACCGGCATTGTAATGCACGGGTAGCTAAAACTTATTGAGGAAGGTCATAGCTAGGTCATTAAACGATGTATAAGCCCCCTCAGGAAACTCTATGTACCACTTCTCCATAGGCCCTGTAAGGGTGGGTTGAAATAGCCTTAAATGAACCAAATTATGATTTAAGGAGTTTGAGGAGCATCAAAGGTGGAACATTGTGATGTTCTCACCACGATATTCACCAACCTTACCTTCGAACATTGGAATGTCCAAAGCAAGTTTGGCAAGAAATACCGGCCATGATGGGTCATGAGACACAGGATCGTTTGTCAATCTTGACAAGTCTAGTAATTCCAACATTGCAAGGAAAGGGATCCTAGGCTGAGCCATTTGGTTCCATGCTCCTTAATAGGGTTGCTTCACATAGGTTTGATTCCTATAGACACCATGGCCATGGCCAGTGGGATAGTAACCTCCTCCCATTTGACCCATACAGGGTTGTGTATTATAGTTTGGAGTACCTTGAGGATAGGGTTCTACAAAGCCATAGTTAGGATACTGATAAGCAGATTGATACCCAAACCCATAAGGTGCATAGGTTTTTCCATAAGACGCTCTATACGGTGGTCCATAAGTTGGTCCATAAGACTATCCATAAGATGGCCCATAAAACTGTCCATAAGATGGTCCATGAGATGGAACATAACCAACTGACACATAAGGAGGGACATGGCCTTGTGATCAGAAGCGGGATGCACATGAATAATGGTAGAACTTAGACTCGAAGGACTGTGTGAGTTATGGGGAGGATGTGTCATCAAAAATACATTTGAAGGAACCAGTGTTGAAGATGATTGAATACGGGAAGGGATATAACTTGTGCCCCCAATATTCACATGTCTAGGATCAGTCCCCCAAATGGGAATGACAGTGCTAGGCATAGGATGCATGTGTGAAGGAACCTCCACTGTAGGAATGGAGGGTGAAATATGACTAGTGCTACCAAACCTCTCCACCTGGAAAGGAATGGAAGTTCCCCTAGTGGAACACTAGGGTCAACACCTAATTTGACATTGGGTGTCGGACTAGTCTCGAGAATGTCTAGCATGCCATACCTTATTCTGCTAGTGTTATTGGCTGCATGGTGAGTCTCATGGTTTGGACTACATGACCAATACCGATCGTTTGCGTTCATGTAAGCCAAAAATTGTGATGGATCATTGGGTGATGTCCCAGCCATAGAAGAGTCAGACGCTATAGAAGTCCCAAATGTGGTTGAAGGTTCATCCTACCATAAAAGAGGTGGAAGATAAGGGATATCTAGGATCTCAGGCTCATGGTCACTCACAGCGTGTGAATCAAAGTGAGAGTTAGACCTCCTAGACAATTTGTTTTTCTCTCCCAAAGGAGGAGGAGATGTAGAAGGTGGAAGTCCTACTAAATGAAGAGAATGGTGGAGTGTTGCACCCGGATCCACTATGAATCAACAAAAAGAAAAGACTCAATCTAACTATGCAACCCCAAGCAATCTACCATACATAAAGCACACTCCTAATAAAATATATAGCCAAAAAACAAGCAAACCAAGGGGAGGATATGTGAGATCATGAATGCAATAGGTATGCCTTACCTAGGAGAGGCTTGAGACTCCCATACAATACAAGTGGAGGTTCATAACCAATTATAGTGGCCCTCAGCTTCAACGCATAAAGAGACTATGCTTTTTGACCCCTACTTGGCTAGGACACCTACAAAATAACCTCTGCAAGTACCCCTTGTGATACCTAAGTAAGGAAACTAAGCTCACCCCAATGTAACCAATGCTTAGGTGGACAACTGCAAGTGGGATCAACCATATGGGAAGGGTAGAAAAGCCCGAAACTCTCGAAAGAGCCCCCTAATACAAATACAATACTGGAAATATTGTCGATGCTCACAAAAATGACCAAGAGCTATCCCAATCAAGATCATGCATGTTGCCTCGTGCTTGACTCCTATTTAAGAGGATCTTCCTGAGAAACACTAATTATACCAAGGATTTCTCACTCTCACCTGGACAGACACCTAATTATTTGTGTTTAGTAGTCTTGGAGAATTGCCTCACAATGAACTATTCCTAGACTCTAAGTCCTAATCCTGTTGGTAAACCCTATAAAAGAAAAGTGTGTAGTTCATTTTAGTTAAGGATTGATTTTAATGGATGTAATTAATCAAAGCGAAATGGCCGTGAAAATAATGCTATTGAGAATCAACAGTGAATTAAATGTGCACACATAACAAACAATGCCAAGTGCAATATTTGTAGAATGAAAAATAGGGTATGCCACTACATAAGATGTAAGTTTTTTCCTTCAAATGAGAATGAATTCATTCCTAAAAGAACACCTAACTATAATTCAATAATCAAAACCTAATGCAAGTACCATACGAGTGCAAAAATGCAAGAATGCATAAGTATGCAAAAGAAAAATATTTTTTTATTTTTTTAAATGAATGAAATATAAAAATAAATAACATACTCTCCAACTCTCAGAACCTACAACCACTCACAAACAATAGCCAAGCAAGGCACCAAGATAAAAGAGACCTAATTCACTAATCCCAAAACAAAAAAGGAAAAAAGAATGACAAGAACAAAACCTAATTTAAAATAAATCAAAAGGGGTCTCTAGTTAGAAACAAACACTGTATATAAACACCAAAAACACCCAAGAAGACTCAAAAATCATGAAAATTCACCCAAAAACACTCAATCTCCCAAATAAACCTCGAAAAAAAATCATACGCGACTGTATGTAGTAAACCTGCGTACATACACGAGAATGCAAGAGAAAACCACATGTATACGTGATTGTAATGCAAATACTTGTGTACAGGAAGAAAAAGAGGTCAAACTGATAAGTCAAGAACAAATTACTCCTATGGGACACTACTGGGAAAACATACCTCCAGACCCGAAAAATAAACAAAGAAATAAAGAGCAATTCAAGCACATTGTATACCCAATCTCCAAAGAAAAAACAACTAGGAACCTCCCCAGTGGAGTCACCAATTCTGTTACGGAGAGAAAATTCCTATGGCTTGGGGGTACCACAATATATAGTATGACACCAGATATCAATATTTCTTAGTATACAAGAGCAGTAAGAAAATCTAACACCAAGGGATATATAATCGTACCTTATTCTAGATGGTTGAAGTAGATCCCTACTGAGATTTTCCAATGCAATTGCAATTATAGTTTGTTCTGAACAACAACAAACAAAGAAATCATGATATATATAAATGTGTTAGAACTAATCTAGCATATATAATCAGTCATATAAGAAATTAAATATATCCATGGATTCAATATTCATATTTAAAATGCACATGAATTGACAAGAAAAAATATTTCTATTAATAAATCAGAGATACAATAGTGACAAACTATGTCGCCACTTCTGCGAACCAGAGAAGTCGAGCCATCCACCTGGGCCCCCACCACTTCAATCCTCCATCTGTCGATAGCAAGCTCACAAAGCAAAGGTAATATTGGGAAGAACACTATGTGCTCCAAGGGACAAAGGGATGCAGACTCAAGTATAAGAAAAATTGAGGAAACAATGGACTATAGTTTCTTTACTCTTCAATTTCTCCTCCTTCAATGTATCCAAGGGGTTCCTTATATATCACTCCAAAGAGGTAATGGAGGGTCGAATCCTAGCATTCTAAAGGAATTTGGAAGGCCAAGAGTCAATTTATGCGGACTCAAACGAGGAAAAATCCAGAAATATTTGTCATCTTGCACACATCCTGATGTACATGGGTTTGAGGTCAAAATCTGTGTATACAGGCAGGTATTTGTAACATCCTCGACCCTCCGAATCATGAAGAGGATGCTACTATACATCAAATCATCCAGGCATCTAGCCCAACGAACATATACATATATGTAATGTTGAAACATGATACTTAAAACATAAAACATATTAAGAAGCATAATCATTCATATACACAATGGAAGCAAAACATATCAATCAACACTCATGCATATAAAGATCAGCATTCAACATGTATATCATCATTTATCAATGGTAAATATAATTGCAAATACAAGTCGGGCAAGAGTACTTATATTATACAAAACTTGTTCCACAACCAGCTATGTTGGATTTATCAGGCGAACAACAGATCAGCCAAGCCAACAAAGTTGGGTTTGTCAGGCCATCCAGGAGCTAGGGAAGGCTAAATGATAAGCTGGTGGGATCATTGAAGAGCCATGGAAAACAACACCAAAACCAGCTTGGCTTCGAGATCACCCACTCACACCCAACACAAGGAAATCAGTCCCATCTCTGCAACGCAGTCCCTCAGACCCTGATCTCCCTTCCAGTGCTATTCAGGGGTTGTGGAGAAGAAATCCAGATTAGTAGCTCTGTCTATGTGGTTCTCAA
Source organism: Pseudotsuga menziesii (assembly GCA_001517045.1). Classification (NCBI taxonomy): domain Eukaryota; kingdom Viridiplantae; phylum Streptophyta; class Pinopsida; order Pinales; family Pinaceae; genus Pseudotsuga; species Pseudotsuga menziesii. The sequence goes on along the minus strand of LPNX011037489.1, from coordinate 56,374 downwards.
CTCACCAGGTTTATCAAGCACCTTAGGCCCTCATTCACCACTCCAATGCAGTCCGAGGACAAAACCACTTCATGCAAGCAACCAAACAGCTATTCGAGATTTTACAGGGAAAAACAAAGCCAATCAATCATGGGAAAATAGAATCCCAATGCAACTATGATCCCACAACACACAATCCTCAATCCAATCGCTAGAGAAAATTACACAGACAACAATGGCAAGGGAACTATTTCTCCATCTGTGCGTGAGGGGAAAAAGACACAGTTAAAACATATAATTGCGAATGCAATCACAACCACGATTCCACGATGGAACAACAAAACATTACGCAGGCTGACCATGGTGGAAAGGACACAAAACTCTACATGAACAGAGGAAAGAATCGATCTGCAAGCCAAAAAATCTGTGAGTCTGAGGAGAACTAAACATATTCGCAGGCCAACAATCGGTGAGGAAGAGGAGAACCAAACCCCCAAACAACGAATTGTGGATTCTTTTAACTCGGTCTACGTGAAGGTGAATGAACAGCCATGATCAAGACAGTGGACATGCCAAAATATGTGTCATGGAGAGAGTGTGAGCGTAGTGGTCTTTCTTCTAGCAAATCACTTCCCCAACTAACAATGGAATAACTAAGGTGGTGGTGAGAAAAAGAGAGCGGTGATACATGGCTCTTCCCCCATGACTCAAAGTTCAACATTCCCCTTCCTTATCCTTTTGAATCATGCCCCTTCTCAATTTAGTTGCAGTGAACATAGCTGGTTGGTTTATTTAATTAAAATGCACATTTACATGATGTCACAATTTAATATATGCCGTATGTCCTGATATACCATCGGTGACCATTCCAATCCGAAACATAACATAACCAAATCGATGGTGGGGCTTTTTCCTTTAGCTCCTCACCATGATTATTTACAATATATGTATCATGTATATTTAATGAAAATGGGGTCAAAACAAGGGTGTTACATTCCCCTCCCCCTTCAATAGCATTGTCTTCAGTGCTTTACAAAATTTGAACAAAAATGCTACACTGGTACCGCCTCACTATTCTGTAGGATTGAACAAAAATGGATGTGCCAATCACATGGCATCCTCCATCTCCCACGTAGCCTCTTCAAGTCCATAGTTCTCCCATTGCACCTTTACCTGCCCTATGGCTTGGTTTCGGAGCATTATGACCTTCCTGTCGAGGATGTGCATTGGCTCAATTTGGAACTCTCCCTCGGGTTCCACCTGAATCACATCCTAATTTATCACATGGTTAGGATCATGTACATATTTCTTAAGCAAAGAAACATGAAAAACATTATGAGCTCTAGTACTACCAGGAAATGCAAGTCTATATGCAACAGGCCCTATTCTTTCAAGCACTTCAAATGGCCCACAATATCTAGGTGATAGATTGGCACAAATTCCAAGCTTCAAGGAAGTTTTCTTCACTTTCACTCTGAAGTAAACATGATCCCCAACACTAAACTCGTTGTTCACCCTGTGCTTATCTGCATAGATTTTCTGTCTATCCTATTCTGCTTTCAGATTCTACCTAATCTTTACAACCTCTTTCTCCATTTCCTTAAGCAATTGTAGTCCAAGCACAACTCTACTCACCAGGTTATCCCAAGTCACTAGTGTCCTACACCTTCTTCCATACAAAGCTTCATATGGACTCATCCCCAAGGATGCTTGCTATCCATTTTTGTAAGAAAACTCTACCAAGTGTAAGTAATATTCCCACTTGGTTGGTTTGTCCATCACATACATGCAAAGCATATATTCAAGCACCTAATTAACTCTTTCTATCTGCCCATATGTCTAAGGATGGTAGGCAGTGCTGAAGTTTAGCTTTGTACCCAAATCTACAAACAATCATTTCCAAAAATTGGAAGTGAACTTGACATCTTTGTCAGAAACTATTGCGTTCAGCAATCCATGCAATTTGAAAATCTCCTTCATGAAGATCTTTGCAATGTCATCAATCTTGTGCGTGGACTTCACTGGTATAAAATTTGCTACTTTAGTCAACTTGTCTACTACAACCATGATGGAATCATGTTGTCTCCAAGTCATTGGCAATCCTGTAATAAAATCCATGGAAATAACTTACCATTTCCATTTTGGAACTGGAAACACCTGCAACAGACCTGCTGGATGTTGATGCTCAACCTTTACCTATTGACATTTCATGCACCTTGAAATGTATTCAGCCATGTCCTTTTTCATACCTAGCCAAAAGTACTGCCTTGTAGCTGTAGCAATTGTCTTTTGATATCCTGGGTGACCAGAATACGGAGCTTGATGGATTTCATCCATAATAAATCTCCTCAACTCTGCTACATTTGGAATATAAATTCTACCTTTATAAGTAAGAATTCCATCTTATTCCAATTTATATCCTTCATACCTCTTCTCAAGACTTTGCTACTGCAATTTTTCTTTTACCTTCTCGTACAATTCATCTCCGGCAACATGATTAACAATTTGTTGCCTTAAATCTAATTGGAAAATACTAAGAGATGCCACATGCATTTCCTGCACCTTCCTACTGAGCACATCAGACAACTTATTCTCTTTTCCCTTTATGTGCTTGATTTTGAAATCAAACTCACATAAAAATTCCAGCCATCTTGCTTGCCTAGCATTCAAAGTAGGCTGATCAAACAAATACTTCAGACCACAATGGTCTGTTTTGAGCTCAAATCTTCTACCCATCAAGTAATGTCTCCACATCTTGAGGGCATGTACTATGGCTGCAAGCTCTATATCATGAGTGGCATAGTTCTTCTCATGCTCCTTCAGCTTTCTTGACTCATAACATATCACGTGGTTATCCTGCATAAGGACTCCTCCCAGCCCTTATCTGCATGCATCGATACATACCACAAAATCTTTCTCTGCATCTGCAACTTTCAATACTGGTGCACTGGTGAGAAGATTCTTCAACTATTGGAAGCTCTCTTCACACTTCAAAGTCTATTCAAACTTTATCCCCTTCTTTTGCAAAGAAGTGATGGCATGTGCAAACTTGGAAAATCCCTCAATGAATCTTCTGTAGTATCCTGCAAGTCCCATAAAGGATCTTACATCCGTCACATTTCTTGGAGTAGGACAATTCATAATGGCTTCAATCTTCTCAGGGTCTACTGATATACCCTCTTCTGAGATAATGTGAACCAAATACTGAATTCTATCTCTGTAGAAGTCACACTTGCTTAGTTTTGCATAGAGCAGATGTTCCCTGAGCAATTGCAATGTCAATCTCAAATGCTCTTCATGTTCTTCCTCATTCTTAGAATAAACAAGAATGTCATCAAGGAAAACAAGAACAAACTTGTCCAAATACTTGTTGAAGATGCTGTTCATAAGGCACATAAATGTAGCTAGTGCATTTGTGAGACCAAATGGTACCATTACAAACTCATAATGTCCATACCTTGTCCTGAAGGTTGTCTTATGAATGTCTTCATCCTTGATTATCACCTAATGGTAACCAGACCTCAATTCAATCTTGGAAAATACCTTTGCTCCTATGATTTGATCAAAGAGGTCATCAATCCTATGAAAATGGTATTTATTCTTCAGAGTAACCTTGTTCAACTATCTGTAATCAATACATAACCTAAGTGTACCATATTTCTTCTTCATAAACAGAACCGGTGCTCCCCAAGGAGACACACTCAGTCGGATATACTTCTTTTCCAACAACTCTTGCAGTTGCATATTCAACTCTGGCATCTCCGGTGTACTCATCCTGTAGGGTGTCTTGGACACTAGTGCTGTTATTGGCACAATTTCAATGGTGAAATGAATGTCCCTCTTTGGAGGAAGCATTGGAATATCATTAGGAAACACATCCTTGAATTTTTGTAACACCTGATAGTCCTCCAAGCTAGGAGTCTCATCTCCTGTTGGTTCCAGAATATGAGCTCCATACAACTAGCAACCTTTCCTATAGAAATTATTCAACTGCATTGCTGAAATCTGTCTTACTGAAATAACCTTCAGAATACCTTTCACCACGACTGGGTTTCCTTCTTCATCCATGCATTCAAAATTCTTGTTATAACAATCAAGCTTCACTAAGTGAGATTCTAACCAATCCATTCCAATGAGAACATCATAGGAACCAAGCGATAGAGCATTCATATCTACCCAAGTGTTCAATCCATTCGTGACTAATGGACATTTCCGTACCACTTCACTGACCTTTCTCTTAGTCCCAATGGCTAGCTGAACTAACCAAGATTTTCTATGCGTTACCTTCTTAAAAGCACAAATCTCCACTACTCTAGGAGTAGTGTAACTATGAGTAGAACCAGGGTCAATCAAAATAGAAATAGATTTTTCAACAATATTACCTGCAACTTCAACCATAGTTGATTGGTGATCTACCTGGAGGTCCTCCAGTGCTGCACAAACTCTAGGGACTGCCCTTGCTACTTTACCCACTATTTTTGCTTCCTGAATATTATAAGTTGGCCTTGCACTTTCCTTCTCAAGTGGACAATATCTATGCAAGTGGGGTTCATCACATTTCCAACATTTGAGTGGACCTTTATTCTGATGTGGCTCTTTAGGCTTCCGACCTGTCACTCCAACTAGATTACTCATAGCTTGGGATGGTTGCTTCTGCTGATTCCTAAATCTAGAAGGTTTTAAACCCTTCCTTCTTTGGTCAAAATTCTCATTCTTCTTGTCCTTCCATGCCTTATGGTAATCAGGTTTACCTTTTCTTTGTTCATAGAAATACTTAGCCTTCCTTGTTGCTTCTTCAAGGGTCCTAGGTTCTTAAAACTCAATTCTATCTTTGTAGGCTTGAGGTAATCCACTCAGAAACCATTGGACCTTCACTTTTTCATCTCTGATGTACCGAACATACCTGAACAGTTCCAAAAACTTGTTTGCATATTCATCCATGGTCTATTTTCCCAATCTCAGCTCAGGGAACTCCTTAATCTTGTCATCATAATACCTGTCAGAGAGGTATTTCTGCCTGAAATACTTCTTGAACTATTTCCACTTTAGTTTCCTTTCACTGATCTTCTTTACTTGCTTGAAGTGTTCCCACCAAATGGATGTTCTTCCATTCATATTGAATATGGAAACTCGTGCCTTCATGTTTCTTGAATAATCCTGCACTTGAAAGTACTTCTTTATCCCAAGAAGCCAAGATTTAGCTTCTTGTCCCCTCTTTATCTCACCATCAAATGTAGGAGGTGTAGCTTTCCTAAATTCATCTCGAGAGTGATCCCTATGGCATCTTCTTCTTTTCCTCTTATGAGAAGATGAACTTGTATCTCCACTAGATTCTTTAGAATCACATGGTCCACTAGAAGTCCTTCTCCTTCTCCTAGTGCTGCTCTTACTGCCTTCTAGCCTTGATGTACCCTGTCCAGAATCTATCTTTTTCTGCAAGTCTATCAAACTCTACAATATGGCAGCATTCAACTGATGCTACTTTTCCTAGGCTTTAACCAAGCTTCTCATGGTGGCTGCAACCTTGGACTATGTCCCATGGAATCTCCTTCCATTAGACTCTATGTCAACATTTCCATTACAAAAAATTTCTCCCATGGCATCTTCTGCTCGCTCGTAAGAATCATGAGCATAATACCCATCATGGGTTCTCATGACTGAACCACCTCTTGCCTTACCACACTGTTCTTTCTGGAGTACTACTCTTGAAATTTGTCTCTAATTCTACAATGTGTTAGTAACAAACTGTTAGATGCATATCATTAATATAAATCAAAACTACTTACCTTCGTCTTCTGGAAATTCATTAAAGACAATTTTGCTTAAAACACAAAGTTTTTCTCTCTTTCTTTTCATCCCTGTGACCACTGATAATCTGCTGAAATTTGCTGAAAACCTACTGAAAGACAGTCGAAAACTGCTTGAAAAAAAATTACTGAGAAATTCCTTCGAAAAATCCAAATTTCCTTAGGCCCAATTGGACCTCTTCCCAACTATCTTCTCGATTCTTCGGTGGTCAAAACACCTAGTCCATCAGTGGTATGTTCATTTATTTCTCTCTGATGTTTCAACGTGCAAACCAACTAAACTTCTGGTCGGCATCAGCGAGAGAACTGATTGTTCATCGGGTCTTCTCCTTACTAATCTTCTGGTGCTTCGGCAGCTGAAACTTCCAATTTCTTCCCCTGTATCAGCGAGTTGCTTGTCTATTTCCTTCTATTGTATCGTCCCACAGTGGTCTATTATTCCGTAATGTCAGCCAACAATCCCTTTATAATTTCTACACATCACAGCGTTGTCGGCGGTCGGAGCGACCTCCTACTATGGCATCGGACACTTAGTCCTCTAAGCGTCCGCAATGTGGTTTCCACAAGCCCCAACTCTTATGCAGTGTTAGCACTCCCGAGCACTACACACCACCGTAGTTATGTTATCGAAACTCGAAACCACTATTCACTAAACTTCTCGACATCGGTGACTACAGAGACTAATGCATAGACGGGATAGTTTTCAAGGCTTCCGCAACGGTGGCCCATGATATTCCTATGTCTTTCGTGTCCACAAGCCCATCAACGGTCGAAAGCACTAGCTACTGCAGTGTCGGATGGATAGTTTACTAAGCAGCCGCAACGGTGGGTCACCTTCATTGAACTTTTTCCGATCAATGATCTGATCCACTAACATTTCCCGATGGTCGATGATGTCATGCCTTAGAGAACATTTTTAATTTTCTTCTTTCCTTGTCTTCCACGGCATCGGCTCTTCCATATTCTATTCATCAGCAATGTCAATGACTATTCTCCTACGGTCGCCGATAATCCCGTTTCTTAGAAAAATTTCAGAAATTCTATGCCATCGATGGTCAGAGGCTCTACCGTCAGATGCATAGTTGTCTATCCCTCCACAACAACAGGCACTCAATCAACTATTTTCCATCGACATCCATCAGTGGTCTCATCAACTAACTTTCACCGATGATTTCAACACTTACAAAAAATTTTGAAACTTTCTTCTTCTGTCGGTGGTTGAAACCACTAAGCGCTACGTGTCGATGTTTTAGTCCACACGATAGATGCAACAGCGGATTGAAAAACCGCTAAATTTATTAGAATAATCAACCCATAGTTTACCCATTTAGACATTAATTTAATTATTTATGTCTTATTAGCCTAGTTCATGTGTCCCACCTTGTGCGAGTTGTCTTTTACCTATCCATAGTGGTCAAACTTGCCCCATTTGACTCATGTAGCACATGGGAAAGCCCAAGGAATCAAATCTGCTTTATTCCTGGCCTCCAAGGCACCCTTTTTCTTTTTCTGCTTTATTCCCTGCTTTTTTAGTGTTTTAAGGCAAATAGAAAAGCTAGACTAGGTGAGGTGAACTAGTTTTTTGTCCTCTTCATCCTCCACTCTTTTCTCCATGAAAAAGCATGTCTGAGCTGCCATTCCACCACTCTTTAGCTTGCCTAAGCCATTTTGCTAATTCGTGAGCTCCATGATAGATTTGGGATCAGCTTTTTACACCTATGGGGGATTTGCTTATTTTTAGTAAGCCTGCTTTACGCTAGATTCGAATTGCTCCTCATGAATTT